>APFE030298125.1:56881-124542 GCA_000404065.3 Pinus taeda
CGTTAACTTTCGTTTAATTCCTTCCGCTGCACAGAAGTCCTTAAACTCTTGAGAGACATATTCTCCACCATTGTCGCTTCTCAAGGCCTTGATCTTCTTCCCTAACTCTTTCTCAACCAAATCTTTGAACTCAAAAAAATTTGTGAAAGTTTGGTCCTTCTTCTGCATGAAATAAATCCAACATTTACGAGAATAATCATCAATCAAAATCACATAATACCTTTGCTTCACTGTGGATGTCTTCGAGAATGGTCCACACAAATTAGTATGAACTCGCTCTAAGATAGCCTCTGCTTGACTGTCTCGATCATGAAAGGAAGACTTAGTGTACTTTCCCAAGGTACAACCTTTGCATGTGTCAACTTGCTCAAGTTTACCTTTAGGAAGTCCTGTAGATATCTGCTGCATTATCTTCAAAGCACCATGATGCAAATGGCCTAACCGCCTGTGCCACAACTTGCCAATGTCTTGACTTTGCACCAATTCTGCTTTCGTACTCAATGCTGCACAATCATCTACCTCTACTTTATAGAGATTATTCACCCGAATCCCTATCCTCTTGGTCTGACCCGTCGTTATGTGTCTTAGGAATGCCTTTCCTTTACTGAAGACAACATTGTAGCCTTTGTCCTCCAACATCACGAACGATAGGAGCTCCATGCTCCCTCTGAAAAGCAACCGTGCCCACTCTTAAAACACTATACATTCCATCGTCACCCATCTCTATGCGCAACTTGAGGTCTTTCTCCTCCAAGGCACTGAATAATTTTTTATCACCGGTCATGTGGAATGAGGTTCCACTGTCAAGATACCAGACACAACCCATCATCGATGACACCATGCATGCAATGAGGGTAAATTCCATTTCAAATTGAGAGGCTAATGCCTCACCTTCCGAGGATCCCTTCTTGGACTTCTTCGATGGGCAATTAGTTGCATAATGTCCCATCTTGTGACAATTAAAGCATCTTACTTTAGACATGTCACTCTTTTTCCCTCCATGAGAAGAATTAGATTTGAAATGGGAAGAATTCCCCTTCCCTTTCCTTGCTTTACTTGCAAAGGCCAGATTTTCTTCACCATCATACTTGGATGAAGAACCATCTCGTGTGCTCCTCCTGATCTCCTCCTGCATAATACCTGACCACAGTCGTTCCCAATCTGGTAGTTTCTCCCTTCCATTCACAGAGTCCTGGTAGCTATTCCAACTCTTTGGAAGGCCAAGGAGAGCAAGGCTCACCATATCATCATCGGAAATAGTTATTCCCACACTACCAAGCTCATCTCTGCATGTGGTGATCTTGTTCAGATATGTGGAAATAGTATCGCCCTTCTCAATCTTGATTCTTCGAAGCTTATCCTTGAGCGCTAATTTCCTCTGGTCATTATTGTTTTGGTAGAGGTCCTTCAATGTCTTCCACATTGAAAATGGAGTATCCTTCCCATGGAGACTCGAGATAATATCGTCTCGAACTCCCTCAAGGATGATCTGTCTCGCCTTCACCACACACTTCTTCCACTCAGCCAACTCTTGTGCATTAGTTGAAGCTGGCTTTCGGATTTCTTGATCAATGAATTCCTTCAAGCCATTGTCTTCTAATACAACCTCCATTCTATCTTTCCATGCTATGTAATTCAAGCTACCTTCCAAGGCATACTCAAGTCTGAAGCCATAGAACGCCATTGGCCAACCTTGAAGTATGATATGAATTCGATTTGCACTTGCAACCCCGAACTTCAAACTTTGAATTCTTTTCTCAAATACCATGTAGAACTTTCTACAAATCCAGCTCCGATACCATGTAGAAAATCTGTTGCTATGTTAACCCGATAATGCAATATAAATTAAAGCAGAATACTATAACCTACTTCTACTATCAATTTGTAGAAGCTTAAAGATCGAGCTAAAAAATATAACCAGAAGAAGAAGAATCAATGGCACAATACACATGAAAATACTTTGGGGAAAGCCTCAGCTAAAAATCCCCACACTATTGTATTATCATACATGGTGGAAATACATAGGAATTATACAAAGCCTTAGCTCTCACAGATAGCCAGCTCTCAGTACAATCCTCACAGATGCTCACAGGCAATCTTGGCTTCTCTCCAGCCTTCCTCTTTGCCCTCCAAGATCCTATTTCCTTACTATTCCTTGTGGATGATTTCCTTTTACCAAGTGGAGAACCTCCTTCAAAACTGCACAATCCTCAAGGATAAATCCTTGACTGCATGCATGAGTTTTCTCCATGAGAAAACACATGCAACTAATAGTACATTGTCCTTGAACTTTAATCTCAACCAGGTCTTTCTAAAAATAGACATGCATGAGTTTCTGATGAGGGAATCTTTATTTAACTGGATTAGCACTAGTTGAGTGCATTAATTCATCAACTGACTGTTAACTCACTATTTGTTCCTCAAACAATTTGGAACTAATTTAACTGGACTTAACTTAGTAAACCGAGTTAGCTAATTACAACTCAAATATAACTCAATCTTATCTCTTTAATTTAAGGGATAACTCTTGCATGACTTTAGAAAGACTTCTAACTTGAATTTCTCCAACTAATTAATTATTTCCAAGTAGTTGTTAAGACTAAATTCGATTTTAATTCACAATTTAATTCAAGGACAAATTAAATTGGAATATTCTTATTGCCGTATTTAAACAAGTGGTTTTCTAGTTTCCCTAAGTGTTGTGGACAAGTATCAGACTTTTCATAACAAGTGGGTTGTATTTTGATATCCTAAGGATTGACTTTTGGAACAACCAAGTGCAGTCAAGTGGCTTGGTTTTGTTGCCCTAGTTCACTGGTTTAGTGTTTGACAAATCAGAGATAAGAGGGCTCGCTGCAGAAGCTGTAGATTAGTTAAGGAGTGACTATATGTGGGCAGATATGAAATCCCTAAGAAGAGTGATAGTAGCAGTAGATATGTCAAAGAAATAGGGAAGATCTAGAAGGATGAGCACTATTCACAAACATAGTTGTGAACTGCGACTTTCATATGCAGTATGCAACAAATTGAATACCTGAAATACAATACACATGAAAGGAGCCATGGACTATTAGGAGGTAGAGATATGGAGATCCAGTTCACGGAAGATCCAAAAGACTCTATGTGCAGAATTCTTAATGGAGATAGAAGGTTGTTAGTGGGAAGATCAATGAGACAATGTTTAGTGACACAAAAAGGAAGTATAATTATTGATATTGCCAGACTGAGGACAGAGAGATTTTCCATAGGGATATCGAGACTCAGAGGGAGCAACCTTATGGAAGTTAGTACTTCAGGATCTGGGGAGATCATACTCATTATTGTAGAAGTTGCAACAACAGTGTGGAAGCAACAACAAAGCACTAGAAATAACAATATGAGTAGATGGAGTCTCAACCATTTGGCAATTAGGATAATCGACAGGATGTTGATGATGAGGACCAGTCAGAGACCTCCAGGAGAAGGAGATGTCGAGCCAAGTGGGAAGAGGGAGAAATTAAAGCCATACCACTAGGAGTGAGGTGGAGCAATGTAGATCCTTAGTCCCAGAGTTTCATAAATTTGGGCAGCGTCCATTGAGGTGTTCTCCTCATGGATCATTACCTTGATATAGGGGGCCACATTATTTAGTAGCAAGAGGATCAATGTTAGTCAGATACTAAATATTGCAGAGGAGTGTTGACAACAGAGCAGAAGGCTCAATAACAGAGTCAACAGTAACACAATTGTCCCAGTAAACAATTGAAAGCACAATTGATTCAGTGTTTTTTTTTGGGTGCTTCTCAGTTGTAGTTGTTGCAATACTAATAGCAATAGTGAGAGGTAGTGCTACAATACATCCCAAAGGAGTTAGATAGGGATGGATCAAAATTCGTTTCTTGCTAAGAGGGAGTGTTGAAAAGTTTAGCAAGAAAGTCTCAATTTGACTTTGCCTTGGTCAAATTGAGAAAATTCGATTTTCCCTATCAACAAACAAATTGGGGTTAGTTATTGAGGTGAAATGGCTCTTGTCACTCAGTTAACTTAGTAAATTTGAGTTTGTGGGCTTGGAGTTCAGTTTGCATGTGTTGATTGTTAATTTGTAGCAATCTAGTTCAGTTATTTCTAGTTGTACTAAGTTAAACTAGTTTTAACAATTAATAGAACTAGTTGGAGGTCAATTGTGCAGTTGGACAATAATCTAACTCAAAGATCATCCAGTTAACTGATCAATCAACCAAAAATAGCTCATGCATGCAAGGAATTCGAATTTCTCAAGCCGTGGTGGAGATTCCAAGGCAGTGTACAATTAATTATATATTATATTAAGTGTACAATTTAGAGTAGTGGTCAGGTGATCAATCCTTGGGAATTTCACAAGAAAATAGGTGGAAGTTCCTATATTTTAGGAGCCTATTTCTTGAGGAATTTCACAAGGAAATAGGAGCGAGTGCAAGTAAAGCAAGTGCGGGCAGCGCGAGTGCAGGCAGAGTGAGAACAAGTTTACTCTTGCAGTTTCTCCTCATAGCGAGAGATCAAAATTGTAATTGTTTCTCAATTCAATTGATTAATGCAAACTAGCTTAAGGGGTTTTTCATCATTTTCTTTCCCCTAGAAACATATGTGTACTAGTGTGTTTGATGATGCATGTTTGCTCATGTTGTTCTAAATTGTAAATTAATTTCTGCAGAGCAATAAAAGAGAATTATGCCTCTTGATTTAGATTTAATTTCTTGAGTAGTTGAAATTCTATCACCATATTTCTACAGATATAAAATTGAGGCCACCTTATCCACCCAAAAGGACATTATTAGGGCTTTCTCAAAAAGCAAGGCATAATTATTTGAAATCAACCAATAACAATCTCAATGTAGTTGAAGAGTTTTATCAAACATAAAAGAGTATCCCCGATTTTTTACCCTTGCCAACCCATTAAAAAGAAAAACTTTCAAAACCTCACAGGGGGAGGTTGTTGAAAAATGCAACAATAAATTATTAATTTTATGTTGCCTTAATTAAATTGGGAAATTTTTAAATTTCACATGAACAAACAACTTGGATGAGTTAACTGAGGTGACATGGCTGTTATCACTCAGTTAGCGTAGTTAATTCGAGTTAGGGGCATGAAGTTCAGTTGTGTGCAGTGATTCCTAAATTTTAGGATCCTAGGTTAATTTAATTTTAGTTGTAGAAATCTAATTCAGTTAAATTGAGTTATGGTCAGTTAAACTAGTTCTAATTGTTGGAGGAAGGTCAAGTTGTATAGTGTGACCTCAGTCACACTCAGTGATCATCCATATAATTGATCAATCAGCCTAAATTAGCTCATGCATGCAGAGAATTCGAGCTACCCAGTTGAGATGGAGATTCCAAGGCAGTGTACTATAAGTTGTAGACTATTATGAGGTGTACAGATGGTGCACACAGTTAGAGGATCAACCTAAAGGAATTGCACAATTCTAATTGAGGAATTCCCTAATTAATAGGGGCCTAATTCTTCAAGGATCAGTGCAAGGAAATAGGAGCTTGTAGGGCTGGAAAATTGGCTAAGTGTTGGCCAAGGTCAGTCAGTCAGGCAGAGGGATAGACTACACACTTGCAGGTTGTGCTCATGTTTGAGCAACATATGTATTTCATCTCTATTATTTGATTAATGAAATATAGATAGGAATGGGTTTTGAGCAATTGCTTTCCTCTAGATAAATATCTATGTATGTGTGATAAATATTTGTGCATGTTTATGATTTGTGTTCTCGATCGTGAATTAACTTCCGCAGATGAGCAGAGTAGATTTGAGTCTTGTGTTTTAGTAAATTCCATAAGTAGTTTCAGATCTACACGATAATTTCAACATGGTATCAGAGTCCTGCAATCACATTAGAACCATTCCTTGAAGTCCTCATGTGCAATTATCATTGAAGAGCTAATGATTTGTTAGGAGGGAGAGTTATGGAGCCCTAGTTTAGGGCAGATCCATAAGACCCTATGTGAAGACTTTTTAATGGAGCTAAAAGGCTGCTAGTGGGAAGATCAGTGAGCCAATGTTTAGTGACACAAAAAAGAGTTATGATCATTGATATCCGAAGATTGAAGAGCAAAGATATTTCCCATAGGGAGATCGAGACTCATAGGGAGTCTAGTTTCAGAGGGAGAAACCCAATGGAAGCTAGTACTTTAGGATTTGAGGAGATCAAACTCATTATTGTAGTAGTTGCAACAACAGTGCGGAAGAAGAAACAAAGAAATAACAACAAAATTATGAGTAGATCAGAGTTCACTTTGCATACTGCTATAACTCCTTAAGTGAGGTGGGGCGATGTAGAACCTTAGGCCCAGAATTGCAAAAAAATTGGGCAGGGTCCATTGAGGCATTCTTCTCATGGATCATTACCTTGCTATGAGGGCCCACAATATTTAGTAGTAGGAGGATCAGTGTCAGTCAGATACTGAGGAGTGTTGACAACATAGTGGGAGGATCAGTAGAAGAATCAACAACACCACAATTTTCCCAGTAGACAGTTGCAAATTGATTCAATGTATTTCTTTTTATGCTTCTCAATTGGAGATGTTGCAGTAGCAACAATTACAATGAGAGGTGTTGCATGCAGTATATTCCAAAGGTGTTGGATTGGGGTAGTTGAGAATTCTTTTCTTGCTGAGAGGGAGTGTGGAAAATGCAACAAGAAATTCTTAATTTGATTTTGCCTTAATTAAAATGGGAAAATTTGAAATTCCATGTCAACAGACAACTTGGATGAGTTGACTGAGGTGACATGGTTGTTTTCACTCAGTTAGCTTAGTTAATTTGAGTTAGGGGCATGAATTTCAATTGTGTGCAGTGATTCCTAAATTTTAGGATCGTAGGTTGAGCTAATTTCAGTTGTAGCAATCTAATTTAGTTAAATTGAGTTATGGTCAGTTAAACTAGTTCTAAATGTTGGAGGAACTAGTGGAAGGTCAAGTTGCGTAGTGTGACTTCAGTCGCACTCATTGATTATCTAGATAACTGATCAATCAACCAAAATTGGCTCATGCATGTAGAGAATTCGAGTTACCCAATTGAGATGGAGATTCCAAGGTAGTGTGTTATGAGTTGTAGAGTATTCTGAGGTGTACAGGTGGTGCATGCAGTTAGAGGATCAACCTAAAGGAATTTCGCAATTCCAATTTCAGAGGAATTTCTAATTAATAGGGGCCTAATTCCTCAAGGAACAACACAAGGAGATAAGAGATTGGATGGCTTGAAAATTGGCTAAGTTTTGGCTAGGGTCAGTAGTCACGGAGATGGATAAACTATTACACTTGCAGGTTGTGCTCAAGGTTGAGCAACATATGTATTTCATCTCTATTCTTTGATCAATGAAATACAAATAAGAAGGGGTTTTTATCAGTTTCTTTCTCTTAGATAAATATCTGTGTATGTGTGATAAATCTTCGTGCATGTTTATGATTTGTGTTCTCGATCGTTAATTAACTTCCATGGATGAGTAGAGTAGATTTGAGTCTCGTGTTTTAGTAAATTTCTTGCAAGTTTCAGATCTACATAATAATTTCTACATGGTATCAGAGCCCTGAAACATAATAAAACCATTGCTTGAAGTCCTCATGTACAATGATAATTGAAGAACTAATGAGTTGTTAGGAGGCAAAGTTATGGAGCCCTAGTTCAAGGCATATCCATAAGACCCTATGTGCAAACTTCTTAATGGAACTAGAAGGTTGCTAGTGGGCAGATCAATGGGCCAATGTTTAGTGACACAAAAAATAGTTGTGATCATTGATATTGGCATATTGAGGAGCAGAGAGATTTCCAACAGGGAGATCGAGACTCAGAGGGAGTCTAGTTTTAGAGGGAGAAGCCCTATGGAATCTAGTACTTCAGGATCTGAGAAGATTAGACACATTATTGCAGTAGTTGTAGCAGCAGTGCTGAAGCAACAATTGAATCGTAGTAATAATAGTATGAGTAGAACAAATTTATCTTTGCATGCATTTATGTCTCCTGGAGTGAGGTGGGGTGATGTAGAACCTTAGTCCTAGAATTGCAGAAATTTGGGCAGGGTCCATTGAGGTGTTCTCCTCATGGATCATTACCTTGCTACAAGGGCCCACAATATTCAGTAGTAGGAGGAGCAATGCCACTTAGATAGTGTGGAGCGCAAAGGAGTATTGACAACAGAGCATGAGGCTCAGTAGCAGAGTCAACAAACAACATAGCTCTCCCAGTAGGCAATTGCAGGTTGATTCAATGTTATTTTTATTTATGATTCTCAGTTGCAGATGTTGCAATAGCAACAATAACAATTAGAGGTGTTGCATGCAATACCTTCTAAAGGTGCTAGATTGGGGTAGTTGAGAATCCCTTTCTTGCTGAGAGGGAGTGTTGAAAAATGCAACAAGAAATTCTTAATTTGGTGTTGCCTTAATTAAATTGGGAAAATTCAATCCACATCAACGGACAACTTGAATGAGTTAACTGAGGTGACATGGTTGTTGTCACTCAGTTAGCTTATTTAATTCGATTTAGGGTCATGAAGTTCAGCTGTGTGCAATGATTCCTAAATTTTAGGAGCCTAGGTTGAGTTAATTTTAGTTGCAGTAATCTAATTCAGTTAAGTTGAGTTATGGTCAGTTAAACTAGTTCTAACTGTTGGAGGAACTAGTGGAAGGTGAAGTTGTGTAGTGCGACTTCAGTCACACTTAGTGATCATCCAGATAACTGATCAATCAACCTAAATTATCTCATGCATGTAGAGAATTTGAGCTACCCAGTTGAGATGGAGATTCCAAGGCAATGTACTATCAATTGTATATTATTCCGAGGTGTACATGTGGTGCATGCAGTCAGAGGATCAGCCTAAATGAATTGTTCAATTCCAATTGAGAAATTTTCTAATTAACAAGGGGCCTTAATTGCTCAAGGAACAACGTGTTGAAGCCTAAAAAATCGTTGCCTCAACATAGGGGAAAACCACCCGGTCTAGACCTTGATTGGAAGCTCCTTTTCCATTTGGAGTAGTGGCTATGGCTGGGGATAATGGGACCGGTTTCCCAATCTGTTTAATTCTTGTGCTAAATGGGGTGATGTGTGATGTATTTAGAGTAATGTTTTAAGCTAACGATAATCTAGTCTAAACTAGTCAATCACAAATGCATTTAACTTCTAATTTCTAAAAGCTATCTAATCATAATATACTCGGGATAAATTTGATGTATGCAATCTACAATAATTTCTAAAAGAAATTGGTAATAAAGATCATTCAATTACGATTAGAAGTGAATCCGTTTTGACAGTAATCGTTTCGTATAAAAATTTAGCCAAAACGATTGTGAGAAATATATCACATAAAGAGTTATTCATATATTCAACATAAAATAAAGATCATCATCATACAGAAGTGCAATAATGATAATTGAAATTCAGACTTTCATACATAAATAATTCGAAAAAGAAATGTTTGCTTTATACATAAGTAAAAAGGATTACAAGATAAAAGTACCATTTATAATACGTCCTACTCATGTGTTTCAGAAATATTGATCTATCTTCAATCCATTCAACATCATCTAAGAGTACAAAAGTGCAATTTCAATAGAAGATGCTAAATCAGATAAAAATAAATCTTGTTCCATATATTTCATCATAACTTCCTCAAAGGGACATAAGTGCATGTTTTGAAGAGAGTTTCTAATAAAATTCTGGACCCCTCTCTAAATGCATGAGAGGGTTTAAATACTAAAACTATAAAACTAAAAATAGATTATTACAAAAATAATTGAGGAGGTTTAGACGACCTGCCTCAATTTATACAAAAATAAAATCAAAATTAAAGTAAACAGGGTGACTAACTATGTTGCACTCGATCCTTCAGGTCGCAAATATCCACCATAGGCTTCAGCTGTGTAGGCTGGCCGACTTCAGCTTTCAACTATCCATCGAATACGATATCGGTTTGTGCTAGTGCCATTTTCTCGGCAGAAGTGGTTAGGCATCACAGGGTCATCCATTCGCTGTGAGGCTTGACCAAATGTTTCCAATATGCCTCCCAGTTTAGCCTGGTCGTTTGCCTTATCACTTCCGTTTTTTCCTCCGCTGCCTGTTTCCATTATGTTCGAGTTGTTTCGTATGTAGAAGGAACCCTCGAATGGATTCGTGCCACTAGATTGGCACCATGCAAATTCTCATTGATATTTTCTATGATAATGTTTACTATTGACGCCACGTCCCCTGTTTCCTTTTATGCTTCTTTAAGCCAAGAATCCCAGCTTGCAAACAGAATTTCCTTATGTGATTCTTCTAGCTTGGGCAGGTAAGCTTTTCTCCCCTCCTTTGTATTTTGCCAGGCGATGTGATGAGAGACATTTTTAAAGATCTCATCATATTCAAGTCACATTTCTACGACTTGACTTGTCAGTTTATCACTTGTTTAGCAATAATATTTCCAATGTGAAATCTTTTGGCACAATAATTCTACCTATTGTGTCAACTGGGAATTAAGTCTGAGTGCTTCGATAATAAACTGATCAATTTTTGGATCGTCTTTATGTAGATTAGTTATTGCCTGCACCTGTGCTTCTTTCTCAGCTAAGATGATTTGATGTTCTATTTGCATCTGTTCAAATTCCCGTTGAAGCTTGGCCAACTGTATCTCTGCCTGCTGGTTGGATTTGACTTGCTATAATTGTTACTCAAGAAACGCTATTTCATTTTCCTTTTCTCTAAGCAACATTTGGACTTTTGTTACCTTGTTTATGGTTGCTGTAGCATAAGAACCTGCAAACTATGAGAGTCTAGTTAAGTTGGCGGATGGATCGACAGACGAGTCCTTCCATAGAACATCCATTAATTCATTTTTAGGGGTAGTAACAGCTATAGAGTCCAATTTTATTTTCTTTCTTTGCCTTTTCACCACGGCCTTATACTGTGGGCTATAGAATACATCCAGAGGGGGTATTTCTTCAATCTTCAGAATTATTTTAGAGGTGGGGGTAACAGGGATATGCTCTACTTCTGGTTCTTTTGCAGTTTCTTCCACTGTAATTTCCAGAGCTTTTCTTTGTTGAGGAGTTTGCGACTCTGGCACCTGTTCCTCTATATTAAGACTTTTATTAAAATTATCCCACTCTTCCTCTAAGTCAATTACCGTGGGTTTTATTGGTTGTGCAGAGGTAGTAGGGATTTCAAACTGCTTGCTAGCTGAAGCTTCTTCAGCTATCTTTGTGTAGATTGGGCCGTATTCGCGATGCTCCTGCTTTTGCCATTTTGTGATGAATGTCATGATTCCCCACTAGATTTTTCTTGAGACTCTGATCCAGAATCAGATTTGGAGTTTGCTTTGGAGTCACCTTCTATAGTCACACTAGGAGTAGGCTCCCTTATTATTTCAATTAAAAATTGGTCCAATGGGACCATTGCAAGCCTTCTTTCTCTGTAACTGTAAAACTTTTCCAGATCTTCTTGGTCAAAAAGTGGTTGTGCCATATGCTTCACCTCTGCAAAGGTGTTTTTCTGCAAAAAAGATATCATCAAAAACATCCTCCTCATTGGTGAATACTTTTATTTTCACCATAGTGGTGAAATTCTTGACAGTGCCAAATGAGTCATACTTCCGTCCATGGAATTTGGGTAATTGCAGACATAGCATGTTCTCTGCTTCTTTGAATGCATGTCCTAGGTTGTGTAGTTCAAATGCTCCGCACTGTACAGGGAATGCAGTCCAAATGGCTTTCTTTGACTCTTTCAGTGTATGGCTCATTCCTCCCTCACTAGCAGTCTGATAGGCTATCTCCCTAGCCATCAATTTATTTGGAACATAGTATGGGAGGATGTGGGGGGAGGTGATGCTGCCAAAAAATCTAATATATGTAAATGTTTCCTCCTTGAACCATCTATCCATTGGGAGGATCTCAACTTCAGCTTCTTGGGAAAACCTGGTATCATCTCGATTATAAAGTTACTAATGAATAGGGAGCATAACTCCATGGCAAATCTTGAAAAAATGTGGCTGAAAATTGGATTCCCACATGACCTTGTGGTACATGTGAATGGGGAGTAGATTTCGAACACTCCATTTCCATCCCATGATGGGGAACTTTGAACTAAAACAAATAACGTCCATAACATAGGCGGTCATAAAAAATGGAGGTAAACCCTCGAAGCAATACTTCTTCTCCGTCTATATTCGATAAGTATTTTTGTTAAATTGTCTGAAAAGATTTGGGCCCAATTCATAATAGTTGCATTAACGACTATGTCTATTAACGACAACCATTCTGGGGAGAACTTGGTACTATCAGGTCTGCCAAATAGTCTACACAACATAGCCGCAACAAAACTATAAGGGGGACAAATAGATGCAGTAGTGCACATACCATTTTTGTCTTTCTTGATTTTCTCTTCATTATTCGACCAGGCGCAGGTGCAATCTGCTAGGTCGTTGTTCTCTTTAGCAAAATTTTCTATGAATTCCCTATTGTAGATGACCTGTGGCTCTGGTAGGTGGTACATAAGCCGTAAATTGTCCGGGGTAAAAGATCCGATGACCCCTTGGCTTCTTGTCTTGAATTCCCTGTCTGAGATGTCTGCTTCATCGATAACCCATTTTACCATGTCGGCATAAGGGATTATCTTCGGCCAAGCGACTATGCAGTGCAAAAAGGAGCAAGCCATCTCTAACATGGAAGCGTCTGAGGAATCTCGTCCATCAACTATAACATTTGTTTCCATAATCCTCGGTTGTTCCTCCTCCACTATATTATACATAGTTTCCCATGTAGAGGTTCCTCCCTCTCTGGTGCATGTGGTGTCTGTGAATAGGGGAGTCATCTCTGTCTTCTCAGAGGCTACAACCTTGCCTTTCTTCCCCATTGTTCTCAACGCTCTGCTCTGCGGGTTTTTCCTAAAATTAAGAACAACAGCTATCGGACACTCAAATATGAACGTAAAAATGAAATAATGCAGATAGCTTGTAAAGGTGGTAAAAGAAGCATTATTTGAATTCACGTAACAAGATACCGTATCAAGCTGAATGGCTTTTTACACATAAATGCAGTTATTTCCCACTAATGCCCACTAATGATTCGTTATCCCTTAGCATTGCTCATAAACATTTGCATTGAAAAATGGGATGAAAGCTTCTAGGGTGGCGAGACATTATACTGCGATCATAGCGATTGTGCGATTTGCGAAGCAATATCACAAGATGTGCCTTTTAGCATTCTTACCTCCTGCTGTGTGTCTACGAGATGTGAGATGCGAGCCGTCCATTAGCTCTTTCACATATGGTTAATTGTTAGGTTCATACTATGCAATAGACTTGATGGACTCGAAATATTTGCTTTTAATACTCTAAGGTGTGGGTTCGGGCACGAATCACATTTCGCAATATCGGCTTACGGTAAGTGCAAAGTGTTTGCTTGAATACCCGAAATGCGATGCGATAAATGTCAAAGTGCCATCACAGTTTTGCAACTTGAAAATCTTGTTTTTTTTAAGAGAGAGCTCTTTATGGGTCGTGATATGCGATGCGAGACTTTAGCCTAAAAAATATTAAGGACTTCTGTTTTCATCGGATTTTATGATAATTAAGACCATGGAGCCCTTATTTTAAACACTTTGCTTGATTTTGGAGGTTTTTTTAGAAAGGTCCTTTAGTGGGTTTTAGACATGCTATATATGAAAAGGTAAGTCTTTAGTAGTTCCCAAAAAGGTTTTTGATTGTTATCTTTTCTTTATTCAACAAATAAAAGAAATGACTAAATGCTAAGTTTTGTTTTTTGAATGAAAAATTTTAAAGGGTCCCCATTTAGTTAATGTAACGTTAACTACTATCATTAATAAATGGGGGGTTGTTGAATACCACAACACAACGTAAGGGAATAAGATCTTGGAGGGCTTGAAAATTGGCTATGTGTTGGCTAGTGTCAGTCAATCAGGCAAAGGGATAAACTATACACTTGCAGGTTGTGCTCAGGCTTGAGCAACATATGTATTTCATCTCTATTCTTTGATTAATGCAATACTGATAGGAATGGGTTTTGAGCAGTTGCTTTCCTCTAGATAAATATCTATGTATGTGTGATAAATATTTGTGCATGTTTATGATTTGTGTTCTTGATCATGAATTAAATTCTGCAAAGGAGTAGATTTGAGTCTTGTGTATTAGTAAATTTCATGAGTAGTTTCAGATCTACATGATAATTTCAACATGGTAACAGAGTCCTAAAATCACATTAGAACCATTCCTTGAAGTCCTCATGTACAATTATCATTGAAGAACTAATGATTTGTTAGGAGGGAGAGTTATGGAGCCCTAGTTCAGGGCAGATCCAGAAGACCCTATGTGCAGACTTTTTAATGGAGCTAGAAGGCTGCTAGTGGGAAGATCAGTGAGCCAATGTTTAGTGACACAAAAAAGAGTTATGATCATTGATATTCGAAGATTGAGGAGCAAATATAATTCCCATAGGGAGATCGAGACTCATAGGGAGTCTAGTTTCAGAGTGAGAAACTCAATGGAAGCTAGTACTTTTAGGATTTGAGGAGATCAAACTCATTATTGTAGTAGTTGCAACAGCAGTGCGGAAGCAGAAACAAAGAAATAACAACAACATTATGAGTAGATCAGAGTTCACTTTGCATATTGCTAGACCTCCTTAAGTGAGGCGGGGCGATGTAGAACCTTAGTCATAGAATTGCAAAAAATTGGGCAGAGTCCATTGAGGCATTCTCCTCATGGATCATTACCTTTCTATGAGGGCCCACAACATTTAGTAGCAGGAGGATCAGTGTCAGTCAGATACTGAGGAGTGTTGACAACAGAGCGGGAGGATCAGTAGCATAATCAACAATGCAGTTGCAAATTGATTCAATGTAATTTTTTTTATGCTTCTCAGCTACAGATGTTGTAATAGCAGCAATAACAATGAGAGGTGTTGCATGAAGTATATTCCAAAGGTGTTGGATTGGGGTAGTTGAGAATCCTTTTCTTGTTGAGAGGGAGTGTTGAAAAATGCAACAATAAAGTCTTAATTTGATTTTTCCTTAATTAAAATGGGAAAATTTGAAATTCCATGTCAACAGACAACTTGGATGAGTTGACTGAGGTGACCTGGTTGTTTTCACTCAGTTAGCTTAGGTAATTTGAGTTAGGGGCATGAAGTTCAATTGTGTGCAGTGATTCCTAAATTTTAGGATCCTAGGTTGAGTTAATTTCAGTTGTAGCAATCTAATTCAGTTAAATTTAGTTATGGTCAGTTAAACTAGTTCTAACTGTTGGAGGAACTAGTGGAAGGTCAAGTTGTGTAGTGTGACTTCAGTCGCACTCATTGATTATCCAGATAACTGATCAATCAACCAAAATTGGTTCATGCATGTAGAGAATTTGAGTTACCCTATTGAGATGGAGATTCCAAGGCAGTGTGCTATGAGTTGTATATTATTCTGAGGTGTACAGGTGGTGCATGCAGTTAGAGGATCAACCTAAAGGAATTTCACAATTCCAATTGAGGAATTTCTAATTAATAGGGGCCTAATTCCTCAAGGAACAACACAAGGAAATAAGAGATTGGATGGCTTGAAAATTGACTAAGTGTTGGCTAGGTTTAGTAGTCACGAAGATGGATAAAATATTACACTTGCAGATTGTGCTCAAGCTTGAGCAACATATGTATTTCATCTCTATTCTTTGATTAATGAAGTGAAAATAAGAAGGGGTTTTGAGAAGTTTCTTTCCCTTAGATAAATCTCTGTGTATGTGTGATAAATCTTCGTGCATGTTTATGATTTGTGTTCTCGATCATTAATTAACTTCCACATATGAGTAGAGTAGATTTGAGTCTTGTGTTTTAGTAAATTTCATGAAAGGTTTCAGATCTACATAATAATTTCTACATGGTATCAGAGCCCTGAAACACAATAAAACCATTGCTTGAATTTCTCATGTACAATGATCATTGAAGAACTAATGAGTTGTTAGGAGGCAAAGTTATGGAGCCCTAGTTCAAGGCATATCCATAAGACCCTATGTGCAGACTTTTAATGGATCTAGAAGGTTTCTAGTGGGCAGATCAGTGAGCCAATGTTTAGTGACACAAAAATAGTTGTGATCATTGATATTGGCATATTAAGGAGCAAAGAGATTTCCAACAGGGAGATCGAGACTCATAGGGAATCTAGTTTTAGAGGGAGAAGCCCTATGGAATCTAGTACTTCGAGATCTCAAAAGATCAAAGACATTACTACAATAGTTGTAGCAGCAGTGCTGAAGCAACAACAAAATAGTAGCAACAATAGTTTGAGTAGAACAAAGTTCTCTTTGCATGCAGTTATGTCTCCTGGAGTGAGTTGGGGTGATGTAGAACCTTAGTCCCAGAATTGTAGAAATTTGGGCAGGGTCCATTGAGGTGTTCTCGCCATGGATCATTACCTTGTTACAAGGGCCCACAATATTTAGTAGTAGGAGGAGCAATGACACTCAGATAGTGAGGAGCACAGAGGAGTGTTGACAACAGAGCAAGAGGCTCAGTAGCAGAGTCAACAAACAACATAGTTCTCCCAGTAGGCAATTGCAGATTGATTCAATGTTATTTTTATTTATGCCTCTCCATTGCAGATGTTGCAGTAGCAGCAAAAAAAATGAGAGGTGTTGCATGCAACACATTCTAAAGGTGTTGGATTGAGGTAGTTGAGAATCCCTTTCTTACTGAGAGGGAGTGTTGAAAAATGCAACAAGGAATTCTTAATTTGGTGTTGCCTTAATTAAATTGGGAAAATTCGAAATTCCATATCAACAAACAAATTGAATGAGTTAACTGAGGTGACATGGTTGTTGTCACTCAGTTAGCTTAGTTAATTCGATTTAGGGGCATGAATTTCAGTTGTGTGTAGTGATTCCTAAATTTTAGGAGCCTAGGTTGAGTTAATTTTAGTTGCAACAATTTAATTCAGTTAAGTTGAGTTATGGTCAATTAAACTAATTCTAACTGTTGAAGGAACTAGTGAAAGGTTAAGTTGTGTAGTGTGACTTCAGTCACACTCAGTGATCATCTAGATAACTGATCAATTAGCCCAAATTATCTCATGCATGCAGATAATTCGAGTTACCCAGTTGAGATGGAGATTCCAAGGCAGTGTACTATCAATTGTATACTATTCCTAGGTGTACATGTGGTGCATGTAGTGAGAGGATCAACCTAAAGGAAATGTTCAATTCCAATTGAGGAATTTCCTAATTAACAAGGGGCCTTAATTGCTCAAGGAACAACGTAAGGGAATAAGATCTTGAAGGGCTTGAAAATTGGCTAAGTGTTGGATAGTGTCAATCATTCAGTTAGAGGGATAAACTATACACTTGCAGATTGTGCTCAGGCTTGAGCAACATATGTATTTCATCTCTATTCTTTGATTAATGAAATACAAATAGGAAGGGGTTTATGATTTGTGTTCTCGATCGTGAATTAACTTTCGCAGATGAGTAGAGTAGATTTGAGTCTCATGTTTTAGTAAATTTCATGAGTAATTTCATATTTACACAGTAATTTCTACAAAGGTCATCCCTCCTTTTGGAGATCCCCCATAATATTACAAAGGAGGCCACATCATTCTTTGAATTATCTCCAACAAATATCAAGATTCCTTTGTTTGTAAGTTTTGGATGGATGACTAACATTAATATGACTCTTACATATTTAAGTTCATGATGCCATCTTGATGACAATATTTTTAAATAACAAAAGGAATTATTTACTATTGAGGTTTTTTTTTGGTTTACTAAGTTGTGTGAGTCCTGAGTCCTGAGATGACTGCATGCTTAACCTTTGGATTGAGAAACCAAGGCCCAAGGGCATCTAAGCTGTCAAAATCACCCGAAGATCGCACCTGGCCTAGGCCACGCCAACCCTTAGCATAATTGGATTTTTCCCCATACAATTTTGAACTAATGACATTCACATCACAAAATACCTTAACAATACACCCTATCACTGTCTATTTTACGCCTCGTAAAATTAATATTAAAATTTTTAATTCAACATAAATATAATTGTGAAATTCATAAATTATATAAATAATTAAACTATACCATCATACTTGATATAATTTAATATAAATATAGTTTCATATAAAACAATCTATGTATTAAAAATTGTACACATTGTATGGATAATTAAAATATAGAATCATAGTTCATATAATTCATTTAAATTATATCTCTTTATGAGGTATTCTTTACAAGGTAATATTAATTAATATAAGAATCTTTACTTTATATTCCAGAATTAAATTAGAGTATACAATTAATTGGAGATTTTAATTAAACTAAAATATTTATCCTATTATATTTATTTTTCCTTTTGCATGTTTAGTTACAACCACATTTTCATTATAACTTAAAATATCCACAACCATCCATCCATTTTCAAACAATGTTAAAAGTTTAGATCTTCCAAAATATGAGGACATAACAAGAGATGGGTATTAAATACATACCCATTAAAGAAGCTTCCAATGAGTGGGTTTTCAAGAGAATCTAGTTAGAGTTATTGAAGCTAGTTTCATACCCCGTGACAACATTTACAATATGTACATTGGAATGATAATTATTGCCATACAAAGTCAAGATAGATAATTCCTTTATTTTACGATAGTAATATAAAATACTATTAAAAAAAGAAGAAGACAATTATTACCTTTACAAGTATTACCTATCAAGGGCCTTCACTAGCTTTGGAAAGGGGTTTGTTTATAATTAAAAACAATGCAATGATGTCTCTCTTGTCACCAAAGTGGAAAATAGTTAAATTGGAGTGAATTGAATTGGAATGATGGATGCCATAAATTTGGTTGTCCACCTTTTGTACATTTGTGGGGTTACTCACCAACCTATCTCTTATGGATAGTCTTTATTCCACCTTTTGTACATTTATGGGGTTACTCACCAAGTTGTATGCTTGACTTGACTTTTGGACAATAATTCAAGTCCAAATTTGTTAGATGTGAAAATTGATTAAATATTATTGGTTTAGTTTTTTGGGTATATATATGTGTGAAAATTTATATATAGGGGTAGAAGGTCAAATTGTAACATGTTTTCATTTATGAAATTAAGTTAGTTGTTACTTGAATGTACATGGATTTATTTGAAGTAGTTTTAATGATGACTAAAAGATATATTAGTTTTTTTGTGAATATTATTTAAGTTGAAATTGTTTTTTAAGTTGAAATTGTCTTTCAATTTGGAGTAAGATCTAAAATTATTATTAATTGTTTAAGAGATCATCTTCCTTAGATGTAAGTGGTGTGGTCACTCATTAAAAAACAATGATGTATCTATGCTATTATAAATAGTATTTAACTATAGTTATTATCATTATCCCTTTATAACTGAATTACGATAAGTTTTACCATCTTTCAGTAATAATAATAATATTGTTGTTGATGTCTCCTTTCAAAAATAAAAATTAACATGCTATTGTTTTTTCCTATTTTTTTCAATGTGGTTCACGGTCTTTGAAGATTGGTGACATTACATCCACGGAACAATTGTACCACATAGATCTACTCAAAAGGATCACTTCTTGTTGGCTCAACCCCAAAGCCTGAACCTGAAAATGTCGAGAGAATAATCTGTGACCTCTCATTCAAAAGATTGTTTTTCCCCATATTACAAAATAAATTTGACCTCTCATTCAAAAGATTGTTTTTCCCCATATTACAAAATAGATTTTATTTTCTAAATTAACATTTACAAATTCTTTTCTATTTTGTTAATACATTTTTTAATGATATTATTATAAATATCACAACAACATATATAAACACTCATCCTTATTTACTTAAAATTGTTTTTTATTTTGTTTTTTTCAAGGAAACATGTAGCATTTTTATATATCAAAGCTAGAAACAAGCCATGTCCCTTACATTCAAAATCTGCTTTGATTTGAAGATTTGCAAAGATAAATCTTGAGAGTATTTGATGCTACCCCTATTATTTATAACTATTCTACTTACAACATTTATACTCTAGTTTCTCCAAAACCCCACAAAATTTAACAACACGACAAAACATATAAACTATAAAGTGCCTGACAACCCGCTGCTTTCCATCTTCTCCAAAGGATTGTCCTCCTGGCCCGCTTCAACGGTTTGACCAGGAACGAGGATTAGCTCAGACCCGTGATGCTCTTGTTTTGCCTCTCGTTCAATGTGAGTATTAGAAGTGGGCATTTCTCCTAGCCTGAAGACCTCTTTGAGCACGCCAATAGTGGTTGTTTCCAGTTTTACCTCCATATTATCAACCTTGAAATTCAAGTTAATAATTCCAATGTTTAGATGCTGCACTGTTTTCTGAAGCAGCTTGAGACCCTTGCCAATCCCTACAAGATGAGTCAAAACCACTGTGATTTGATCATGCACCTCTTGAACTACTTACTGTCTTATATTTTCTACCAATTCCACCATATTTTCATTACTCGAATTTCCCTACTCCTCTACGCTATCACCAATTCCGTTAAGACTTGCAAAGGCCATTTTGCAAGCTACCCTTCCCTGCACACAAATTATTCTGTGGTTTATCTGCATCACCTAGTTCCTTGATATAGCTCCCTGCTTCTTGTTGATTGATGTGCACATCCTATCACATTTCATATCATTCTCAGTCTGCAGATAAAACATAACATGATCAACCACCCTCGCCACCGCCATATTGCATTTGAATTGATATGCATCCACTCGGAGCTACTCGAGAAATGCACTGAAGTTTCCTTCCCCTGCCTTCACATTTACTAACATTCAGAAGGTTTTCCACTTGGCATTCAACATGGTACGTATATTCAAGAGCTTACAACCGTATTTAATACCGCCCAGCTACCTACTCTGCCTCCCAAGAAATTCCTGGCCGTCCCCGAGACATAACTCGAGCATGTTTGTTATAAGCTCTTTAATACTTGCATTATTCCAACTGTCTCCCAAAGATATTTTATTTATTTGATCATTTACGGGATGTGGCATATTTTATGATTAGATTGATCGATGATCAAGACTCCTTATTCTAATACAACGCCAATATTGGCTTGAGAATCTGCCTCACGGTTATTTTCACGCTTTACATGGTATAATTTGAAATCATCTAATTTGCTTAAAAGGATCATAATCCTTATAAACATAAGAGAAATTTCAGGGTCTATGATGTGCCTATTCATGTAGGAACTTGAAAACCTTTGGATGACAACCATTGAATCACCAACAATGTTATATCTTC
This sequence comes from Pinus taeda, assembly GCA_000404065.3. Taxonomy (NCBI): domain Eukaryota; kingdom Viridiplantae; phylum Streptophyta; class Pinopsida; order Pinales; family Pinaceae; genus Pinus; species Pinus taeda. Next base: position 78,118 of record APFE030298125.1, read on the forward strand.
AGACCTTGCTATAGTGATAAAGCTTCAACTTGATTGTTCGTTGCTTTCCCGAGTCGCTAGGTGAACCTTGTTTCAATTGTTCCATTGAGGTTATATAGCACCCCTTCTTCTCCTACCTCCCCTGGGTTTCCTTTTGATGCACCATCGAAAAAGAGTTGTGCTCATCCCCAATTATGCTACCATTCTTCGAAACATTTCTCGACCAATGTAATGCAAAAGGTTGGAGATTTATATATTTTAGAACTGAAAACATGGTTTTTATAATTGGATATCCTAAGTCATTCTTTTACATTAATACTGAGGTTTTCCAATTTCGTGTCATCATAACCCCTACAAAAGATAACCTCAAAAAGAAATTGCATTCCTTTAATAGCAACTATTTCAGGAGAAGATCTTTTGTCCTGAAAAATTGCTTGGTTTTGGTATAACCAAATCAACCAACATAGATATTTAGGAACAACCATCCATCATCTCATTAGGATGGTGTTTGAATTCCTGCTAAGAGGGTATTGCTAATGCTAAATAATAAACATCTCATGCCTCTCGAAAGGAATATAATGAAGATGAAATATTGGCAGAAGGGAAAGCCTCTAGGTTTCCATAGAGAAAGGGCATTGACAGAAGAGGTGCTTGATAGTTTCCTTTGCCTTACCACAGAGAACACAACGAGAAGGACCTTGTATATTCCTTTTTTTTAGGTTTTCCATTGTTGATATTTTATCATGGACCATTTCACAGTGGAAGGTGTTGACCTTTGGAAGCCCATCCTTGTTCCAAATATTTTCCCATAATCTTGATGAAGGAGGGGAAGGGAGGTTCTTAAATAAGGAGAGTATATCCTTCCTTTACTGTGTAGTGGTGGTTTTTTCCTTCCAACCATATGCGTTTGTCTTGTTTGTAGGTTGCTATTGGTGCGAAGCCTTTCAGATGATTTATTAGTGCTTGCCAATGTTGTTGAAGATGTATAGGATATTATATAGGTTTCCATCCACACCATATTCCATTCTTATCCCATATGGAGATATCAGCTAGATGATTTATACCTTTCTCTTCCAACCACTTAGTAAGTTCCATTAACCCTTATTTAGATGAAATTAAATCTGTCAACGGAGTGTGATATTTCCATAAATGGATGTGTTTCCCATTACCTGGTTGCCAACCCAGATGCTCCAACAACAACAGAGCAGTCGATTTACATAACTTCCATATTTTTGTTCCTTTCCCCTCCCAAAACTCGTCTTCAGGCCTGAGAAACCGATTTTTGTGAAAATACTTCCTTGTAAAGGCCTTTTTCCATCATTCATTGGTGTCTGATAGAAGATTCCATACCAATTTAGCACCTAGTGTTAGATTCATATATTTAGGATATTTGATTGCTAGTCCACCCAGATTCTTTGGCAATCTTACTACATTCAAGTTTACTAGACAAAATTTGTTTTCATTGTTTTTACCTCCCTGCCATAAGAATTTCCTGATTAATCTGCTCATACTATAAAATATGTATTTTGGATCTAATAATCCAAAACTAAGATACATTAGCAAGGAGGAGAGAACCTATTTAATGAGTGTCACTCTCCCAGCTAAATTCAGCCACCTTACACCCCAAGCTTGGATTCTTCTTTTAATTTTTTGCATAACTTACTCCCAATCTTCCCCTGAAACCTCCTCGAAGGAGATTGGGGTGTCAAGATAAGAACATGAATTCCTCTCTAAAATGATTGGGAAGCCCAAGATTTGGGAAATTTCTAGCAATGTGGGCCCAAGACAATTCCAACATATCAACTAAAATTCCATTTTATTGATCACACCTCTGGATAAGTTGAGAAAGTAGTCTAAAACTTTTTTGAATCTTGAGGCAATGGATAAGGAGGCACCACCAAGCAGAAGGGTGTCAACAAAAAATTGAGAATGATTAATTTCTCGGATATTTCTGGCGATACTTAATGCTAGGAAAGCCCGTTCCAACCTAGCGACCTCTAGATTCCTACTTAGGGATTCAACCATTATTATATAGAGGATAGGCAACAGAGGAAAACCTTGCTGAAGACCACTGGAAGCTGCAAAAAAGGGTGTAGGCCTACCATTATTCAAAGGGGAGATCCAAGGGGATCCAACGCATGCCTTGATCCAAAGAATGAAATAATTACAAAATCCAAACTTTTCTAAAATGAGATAAAGAAAGGAGTGATTTACCTGGTCAAGCACATTGCCCATGTCTAGTTTTATTATCATTCCAGCTTCTGCCACTTCCTTACTCAAATGAATTGCTTCCTGGACCAGTATAACGTTATCAGTAATATGACTTTGTTTCATGTACCCTCCTTGATTCTCTTAGATGAATGAAGAGAGAAAAGGATGTAGTCGATTGGCAATGATTTTAGTCAAGACTTTATAAGAAGAGTTGTAGAGCGAAATGGGCCGAAATCTTGAGAAGTTAACTAGATTAACTTCCTTGGGGATGAGAGCAAAGAAAGACGAGTTTGTGCCCCCACCCAGTTTCTTTTTGAACTCTTGTGTGGTTCAACATTTGAAGAAGGTTCTTGTTGATAATTATCCAATAAAGCTGATAAAATCATATTGAGAACCCATTGGGGCTAGGATCTTTCTTAGGTTCTAAAGTCCAAGTGAATTTTCTAACTTCTTCTTCCTTTATTTCGGCTAAAATATTCAAATTAGTAGCAAGAGGAACCACATGTGGCATTGCCTGGAGAAATTCTTTAGCTTGGCCTAGAGGTATTTGGTCTTCAATTAGTAAATATTTGAAGGAGATGAAGGCCCGTTACTTAATCTCATCAAAGGAGCTTACCTTCGGCCTACCTTCAAGCACAATTTAATTGATTATATTTCACGCCTCCCTTGCTTTAGATTTATTTTGGAAGAAAGACATGTTGGAGTCCCCTGCTTGCATCCATAAGCTACATGATTTTAATCTCCAAAAATTTCTTGTTGTCTACTTATTGAAGTTTTTTGACGAGATAGGTCCTTTTCTTGTTGAATATGTCTTTCCTTTATTTGGACTTCCTCCATCAACTTATAGTGCTCTTCTAGCTTATGAACCTTGTCTCGCCTTTTTTGACCAAGAGGCAGATAGTTCTCTTTTATCCATTTCCTTAACTCTTTCTTCACATTCTTGAGATTTATAGTTTCCTAAACAAAGTGTGGGGAACCTTGAATAGTAATATGCCATGCGTGCTTCACCAATGTCCCAACCTCTTCCATTTGCCCCTAGTCTGCATTAAATTTGAATGGAATTGGGATGAGATTTTCAACCCTCTCCATTTTAAGCAAAATAGTACAATGATTTGAATCTCCTTGGGCTTCGATTACTGAGGAGAAATCTATACGTTTAAAAAGCCAACTATTATGAATCAAGAATCGATATAATCGGGCTACTATATATGGATCCCTGTTCTTCTATTTGACTAAGTGTATTTCCTTGCATTTGTAATGACATCCAACAAATCCCATCCAAGTATTAGGTATTCCATTCGGTCTCTAAATGAATCTTGAACTATTGTTCATTCTCTTTTTTTGCAGGCTTGGGATAGTATTAAAATCTGCTCTTATCACACTTTCCAAATGTAGATTCTTATTCTTGAGAGCTTCCATTAAGTCCTAGAATTCCGTTTTTTCACTATACAGGACGAGAGCATATATGTTTATGAAAGAAATTCGTTCTCCCATTTCTCTTACCTCTAATAGAGTCGGGACCCAAAACTTCGTCTTTGTTTCTTTAATAAGAGATAAATGCTTATTTGACGAAAATAAACCCAGTCCTCTTGAAGCCCCTCTAGACGCTTGAACTGTTCCAAAACTCTCTTTCCAAAATACCTCTGATGCTTTAAATACTTCTAGTTCATCCATCTTCATTTCTTGTATAAAAACTAACCACATAGATTATTGTTTTATTATATCTCTCACAACTAGGTTTTTGATAGGGTTCCCAAGTCCCCTGATGTCCCATGATATTAATTTTATTTAATAGGGGGATTTTTTATGATCCCACCTTCCTTTACTTCCCTACTTTTCATTGTCTTCCCTTTAAGAATTTAAGTAATGATTGATTGGTTTCCCAACTTCTTGTTCATCTTTGCTTCTTTTTCCCTTATTGTCTTCTGTTTTGGTCGACCTTTTTTCTTGGATCTCTAGGTTTCTTCACTGCTATCATCGTCATCCCATGAGAGGTTTTGAGTCATATGACGAGTTATAACTCTTATTATCTCTTCATAAACACTAACCAGTTGATTAGTTAGAGGGTTCAAGCCCGGAACCGTTGCAGTGGGGGATGATTCCTGCGCTTCATCTTATGATGGGCTATTCTCCACAACAATCTCGCCTTCCTTAGCTCCCTCTTTGTCCAGTTTTTTCACCTTACTCTTGACTTCATCTGGCTGGCTAGGATCTTCCTCCTCCTCATTTGGGGTGTTAAGGACATTGAAAGGATTGGTGGAGGTGGTAGTTATTTTATTACCTTTTTCTCCTTGAATTTCTTAAAGCGGTCCTTTCCCTTTCAATCCACCTTTCCTCTGCTTTTGCCACTGCTCCTCTTGGCGGGTTGAGATATCCATATTTTTGTTCTACAATGCTTTAGTACAATCCATCGCAAAATGGTTGTATTCATGACAATGACAACAGTTGAATGGTATTTGTTCATAGTCCATGATTTTCATGTGCTTCCATTCTCCCAAGTTGAGATTGACCTCCGTAGGCAAGCCCTTTTCCAGGTCAACTTCCACACAAATTTTGGTGCAGACAAATTGGGAACCCTTAGGTTAAGATTTATCCAAGTATTTGCCCAACCCATTTCTAATAGCCCTTGACCAGTCATCACTCCAGCAGAAAATGGGAAGCCAAGGGAGGTTAACCCAAATTGGTATTTTCATGGGTATATCTTCATTAGGGTTGAAGTCTAAAGTCCATCTATTCATATACATGTCGCGTGAACGAAAGAAATAAGGTTCATTCCGAAAAGCGACATCTCTATCTTTTTTATCTCAAACAAAAAAACAAAGAATCCATTGCCAACGACAAACATGGATATATTCCCCTTCATCATGAATTTCCAAGTATTTTCTAGCCAAATTTCCATGGACCTGGGAGAGGGCCACATTCCAATAAACTTACCTATCATAGCTCATTCGGTGTAGGTGAACAATGTTCGGTGGGAACCATTAGGCAGAGTAACATTTTTAGCTTCCTCATTCCTCTTTATGAATTTTGAAGGCGCTTCAGATGACCGTGGGTGCTTGGGAAGGGAGGACACCAAGCCCTGAAACGTAGCATCATTGTTAGAGAGGGAAGAACAAGGGGGGGGGGGGGGGGGGCAATCTCCCTCTGTAGAGGCCATTGAAAAGTGCTAAGGTTTGGCAGGGTTATCACAGGTGGCAACAACAACAACAACGACGAACCTTGCATTCTATTTGTTTTCTATTGTTTAAGAACTCATTTTCTCATATATAAAGAATAAGTTAGTGACCCGAGAACTTGATGTAACCAACAAAAGTGAAAGTATACCTCCTTAAAACCACCAACAAATTATTTTAAGAGGCGTAGTTTTCCTTAAATAATAATGTCAAGTTAACAACAAATAATAATTAAATAATAATGTTGAGTTAATTATTGATAATGATTGTGCTTACTTTTCATTGATCATCAAATTATAATAAAATTTACCACCTTTTTTTGTAATTTAAACATTTCATTTATAATTCAAAAAATTACATCATGTCTAAGATATTTGTTGTCTCTAGCCTGTTGTATGGGAAACTAGACCAGAGATATAATAGTATAGTTTCCAGAAAACCAAAATTGAAAAGAAAAAACCATAACTCTAGAGACCTAGGAATTGCGTTGTTGCCCCATAGTTGAGGAAACCAACAGTTGAATATAGTAAAAAACCAACACCAAAAGTCCATGAGTTCAAGGAGGATTGCCTAAAGAAAATTAAAATTGCTTCATATATGGGGAGGAGATTACCCCATAGAATTGACATAAATTTGTAGAAATTAAACATTAGAAACAAGAAGAAAAAATCATGCCTCAGGAGGACAGAGAAGTGTCCAAGTTTATAGATTGTTCCTTGACCTTGCATGGTGGCAGAATGGGAGAATTGAAAGATGAGCCCACCTCAAGCATGGTCAATCTTCCTTCGACATCAAGCAGTAGATTCTTTAGCTCATCCATCATGTGCATTATATTGTCCTAAGTTCGACATTTGTCCACCAGAACCTTACCAAGAAGCAACTTAATATCCCAGTAGATATCCATAATATGTAGGTAGTGGTTTTGATGTCCATGTGAGTTACTAGTGTTTCACACCCACAGAGCAATCCCTGTTGGGACCTCTGAGTCCAAAATTTCCTATCTCTCCTCACAGATTTCCTCTTCCCTGTCTCAAATTTCTTCTTGTATCTTTGGCAGAGTGTTTTCCTAGTGGATTTGTGTTGAATATTTAGCCTAAAAGAGTGCCCTAGAGCCACCCACCATGCCTTGACCTTCTCCTCCCCCACGACAACAGGCATGTTGTCATATCATGGGTGCTAGAGGCAATAAAACATAGGCCAAACTGAGCTAGCACAGAGTGGAGAAATGGAGAAGGCGTTGGTAAAAGAATATAAAGAGATTATCTTGCTAGGAAGGCAACAAATCGAAGGTGGTCTAGCAAACCCATGTCCTTCAGTAAATACCAACAAAGCCAAAAGGAAAGCCAACAAAGTGAGACGAATTAGTAGCACTCAAGATGCAGGGCCTTGGACAAAGTTTGCGGCGAGCACTAGGAGCAGAATAATGATGCAGTAGAGGAGTAGAAGCAAGGACAAGAGGTTGTCGAGGAGGAAGAGCATAGTCACGAAGGCTTTGGACATCGTAGCCTAGATAGGGAGTAAATCTTTTGGAGTGCGCTCTGCCACCTTCCTTGGTAGGCAAGGTACATTAAAGGTTGATGTGCATGGTGGCATGCAAAGGGGTGAGGTGGTAAGAGGCCATGTCCTGTCATCTCATGCCTCCATTAATTCATCATAACATCCCACCGGGATAATAAATTTTCCCATCTGAAAAGGCCAAAAAACCCTCTTACCATTAAATTAAACTATAGCTCCAATTACTTTTATACCTTTATCATTTAAAATCCGGGTTTACCAAACGCTAAGAGAGATCAAGTTTGTAGTTAGGATAAATCTATCCTAATACTCTTACATTCCATAATAGATTTCCGCAAACCTCTAAATATACTTAATCGTAACAAATACCATAAACTATACAATACCATAAACTTATAAACCACAATAATTTATAAAATCTAACTAATAAAATATAAATATATATAGGTTTTAAATTAATTTTTATTTCCAACTAATCAAAATATTATATAACATTAAGCGACACTGCACTACTTTCTCTAACACAACCATTTTTTTTTAATATATTTATGAAATTGTTACCTTTCAACAAAATAAAGAATAATTTTTTACCCTCTGCCTTTTCATCTATGACGTAGTTATTCCTAGTGAAATTTGAGCGTGGTATAGGTGACATATTGGGTAGTCTTTACATGGTTTGTATGCGTTCGTCTATTGTATTGTATTTTGTTTTGACTAGTTTATTTTGTTGTGATGATGTTAATGTAAATGTATTTGGTATTTTATAAAAATCATTAATATTATTTAATTTGGTAAATAAATTTGATTTTATTAAAAAATTATTGTTAATATTATTTAAGGGTGAGTGTAGTATTTATTATACTTCTCGCCCGGTATGGTATAACGTAAATTTAGTTTTTAATGCATTCAATTTTTCTTTTGAGTGGATATTAGTTTATCTTTAACCAAAAATTTATGCAGTTGTCTATAATGCGACTTTTTGAAAGCCTTTCTGGTGGGTTTTTCCGGTCAAAATCCGGCAGCAATTTATTGGAATCGTAAGTTTGATAGCTAGTTTCTGCACAATCAAAGCATTCCAAGGGTTTTTCAGGGTGTTGAATCCAAATATGCAGTTAAAAAACCATTTTAACTACAACAAATCAAGATTTAACCTCAATTTCTTCTACCGGATTCCGTCACCGGAATCTTCAAAAAGTCGCATTATAGACAACTCCAAAATTTATTACTCTTACTCATAATTTAACATTGAGAATTCAATTTATTTATTATTATTATTGATTTATTTATTTGTAAGACGCTAAACAGGTAATAATAGAGTTTAACTACCAAAACCTTGACCAAGTATGGAAGAATCTTTGGTAGAGCCCCCACTAGATGAAAATAAAGTTATTCATTTGGCTAGTTCATCAAAGGAAAATTTTAACTTGGGAGAATCTCCTGAAAAAAGGCTTCACTGGCCCATCCAAATGTTACCTATGCGGCTTACAAGAGGATACGATGGATCACCTTCTCAACCTCTGCCCTTTTAACTCTACCGTGTGGGAATGGGTGGCTTTAATCTTCAGGCACACTGATAGGGATAGACTCAGTATCTCCAACACTTTGAAGAATTGGAGGAAAAACTTTTCAGGGAATGAAATCATCAATAAAGCCCGGACTCTGGTTCCAAGCTTTGTTATCTGGGATGTTTGGAAAGAATGTAATAGTAGGATCTTCAAGAACAAAGCAAGCAAGCCCCATCACATAAATGATCAAATTGTAAGGCAGCTCAAAGACACAGTCAGAAGCTTGTTGTGGAAACTTCCCAAGGACCCTCCTCTACCCAAAGATGCATGTATACTACTGCATTTGGGTCTCCAGTCTATAGGCCCACAGGGCATAATTAAGGGTGTGAACCAAATAAATGCAGATATAAATATATGGAAGCTTCCTCCACATGGTTTCCTAAAAGTCGATATAGATGGAGCGTCTAAGGGCAACCCAGGGCTAGCTGGTTTTGGGGGTGTAATAAGAGATGAACAAGGACGAATAAAGAAGATTTTTCATGGCCACTTGGGGAAGGCCACTAATAACATGGCAGAACTCATGGCCTTAGAGCAATGCCTGGAAATCTTGGTGGACTCAAATCTACACAATGTCATCATTGAAGCAGATTCAGAATTGATTATTAGAGCAGCCAAGAAAATTTGCAATGGTACGGCACTGGATAAAGTGTCGAAATGTTGGAGGCTATCACAGGTCTTTCTCCATATTTATACCCACCTGCAGACCTTAAAAACTGTACACTTTGTCCATGTGAAAAGAAAAGCTAATATGTTAGCTGATCATCTGGCGAATGAAGGAGTGCTTAGTAAGGAAAGGGATACTCGACATGTTTGGGAGCTGATACCGCCAGCCAAACTGTTAGAGGATTGCCTCTATCAAGCTGTCAAAGATAGGGATTGTTGGCTCGACAGGCTGGATCGATGAGGCTTAGGAGATAGGCGGGAGTACATGGATGCTCAAACTATTTGCCTGTTGATTGGCAGCAGTTCGCAGATTGTATTGGCATCAACATTCCAACGGATTTGAGTAGATGGTCGAGATCAGTGGAGGAAGACCAAGGATGCAATGGCGTGGAGATTGATTTTTGACCGATAGATCTCAGTGGAATCAGATCTATAGTGTTAGGGCAAGGGAGTTACCCGATAGTTAACGAGAAGGAGTGGGTTGTTGAAACCCACAAGTGGATTTCGGGCGGAGGAAAGGCTGTAAGCGGTAATTCCTTGTTGGCTCCGATTCCATACACATAGTGACACGTATGAACGTGATGAGAGAGAGAAACCGCTTTTCTGGCTGATTTGGAGTGCGCAAGTTAACCGGTTGAAATAGGTGTGAGTTGTTAGATCTGATGGAGCGAGATCGACGGTTGACAAAAGAGGAGCTTGTTTCGAAGTCGGGAAGGGTTGTGACCGTTGAATCATGATTAGATCAACGGTGTAGAAATGCCGACGATTCTTTTGAAGGGCGGGTTTCAAACTTTTATAGAATTTGGTTTGAGTTACTGTCGGGTACGGAGCAGTAGAACTAGGTTGGGGAACCCACTAGTGGATTTCGGGCGGAGAAAAAGCCGTAAGTGGTATTCCCCATTTGGCTCCGATTCCACTCATTCAATGACACGTTTTAGAGAGGCAAGAGAAGGAAACCGCTTTTCGGGTGGATTTGAAGTGCGCAAGTTAACCGACTGAAATACGTGTGAGCCGTTAGATATGGTGGAGCGAGATCGATGGTTAACCGACAAGGAGCATGTTTTGAAGTCCGAAAGTGCTGTGACCATTAGATCTTGGATAGATCAATGATGAAGAAGTGCTGTCGTTTCCTTTGAGGGGCGGATTTCAAATTTTTTAATTTGTGGTTTGTGTTACCATCGGATCCGGTTTAGTGGAAGATTAGCGGAACTCTGCGACTTTTGGAGGGGTTTGTTTGCTTAGCGGAAGCTCTAAAATTTGTAAGTAGATGATAGAGAGTCCTTAGGAGTTTAGCACTCCTTCCTGTTTACAAGTTTTTGGAATTCCGTGAGGATTGGTTTGATCTTGGCTTTGTTTTTCCTGTTGATGGCATCACCACAATAGGTTGGTTCTTGTTTGGGTCTTTGCACTTGCAAAGACGTGTAAAATATGTAATGTATTTGTATTGTTAATAGAAAGCTCCATTCTTACTTGACAAAAAAAAAAGAAATTTATTTATTTGTAAGGTGATTGGTTGAGGTCTTATTATGGGTTGTTTAGTAACTTTCATTTCTATTAGTTACTATTTTTTGCTTTTAGTTTGATTTCTTTTTTATTTAACTTTTTGATTTTTTCTATTATTTCTATTTTCATGAATTATAAATTTGTCACAATATTTTCAATTTAAGGTGACTTATTATTATGTTAAAACAATATTTCATAAATTTAAATAATAAACAATTACATATTAATAAAAATAAAACACACACACACCACACACACATAAATATATATAAACAATATTAAATAATCATATTTCTTAACTTTTGGGATGACATTCAAAAAATATAATATTTTTAATAATTTAATTTGTATGAAATTCTATCCTTTGTTATTTTTGTTCATTAATAAATATTTAACTAATGAAAGTACTACTACTATGAAGCCCTGTTATATAAATGTTTGTTAAAAAAATTAATTAAAATATTTAATAGTGATAAAGTATTTATTATTAAAAATTTGTTTAAATTATTTCAAAAATGACCATTAGACTTGAATATATGAAAATAAAAATAAAAATTATATATACTAAATTTCCAAATTGTAAATAGAGTATTATTATGTTAAAATTGTTTACCGAAAATATAATTCAAATTAGTGTGAAAATTAAATAATATGATGAAAAAAATCAATTATATACCATTATAATTTTAAACTAATTATATATAAAGAAAATTTGTATTTCCTATCAAATTAAAAAATTAATTAATATTATGAATGTACGTTAATTTATTTATCTTAGATTTATCCAGAATTAAAATAATTGAAACATAAACCTCATTATAATTAAATAAAATATTGGATTTATATTAGTTTATTTTATTATTAGGATGATTATATTTGCTGAATTGAGGCTTCTGTGATCCATATCAAGTTTGTGAGAAATTTTTCGGCGTAAATCACATGATATTTCATTTGTCGACGCGTTTCGAACCAACCAGTGTGGTTCATCGTCAGGACAAGTTGAAGAATCATAACTAGGTTGCGTGTTAAATAGTGAGAGCAGAACATCCAACAGCTATATTTGACCAGGCAACGGCTAAATTGACCAGCTAACGACTATATTTGACAAGGAAACGACTAGTTGGACCTCTCCACTCACATGATTGGGTTTTAAATTTATACTAGGCGTATAAGAAGAAAGAAAGAGATTGTAAGGACACTTTGAAAGTGAACTTGAACATCCTCAAAAGGGACGCATTCCTCGCCAACCAGATTTCCTCCCTTTATTCCCTTCTAATGAAATACTCTTAAAAGCAATCTTCCAACATTGCTTTATCCCACAAATGAAAAACTAAGATATGATGTTAACCTTTTTCCATACGCTTCTTAAGAAAATTGCAGTCTAAAAATAAATATAAGGAAGTTTCTTCAATACTTCTACAAAGGATGCAAATGATCAGACCTTCTTTATTTCTCTTTTGATGTATATCCCATGTTTAAATCTTTTTGTTAAGAACAAACCAAAGGTATAAAGTGCACTTTGGAGGGGCTTTAACTTTCATAACTTCTTCCACCACCAACAAATTTCTTGAACCTCCAGTATTTGTAAAGTTTTGTAATTAAGTTTGGTGGTATAAAAACCTCTAGCTTTTTTATAAGCCCAACAATTTCATCAACTTCATCCCTGAGTCTTACATGTGCCTTTCTAATATCAATTGGATATCCATCTCAACATTTAGCCCAATTACCTTCTAATATTAAGGCTTAAGTTTATTGCCAACCTTGGCTCCAAATTGAGGTAAGTAGAGGATTATCGATCTTGTTCAATGTGCATCTTTCTTGTTCTTACAGTTAGAGGATTAAATTTTATAGGAGGAAAATTCCTTCACCACATTTGATGATTGCATCAATACCCACTCCAACTTGAACCTTTGAACCAACTTTCCAAGTAAGGAATTTACTTATGACTAGAAAGGATAATATCAAAGTTTTCCATTGGTTGGATAGATAATATTCTTTCTTCTTTTTCTAATCTAGTCTATGACAATGCCAGGGGAAATATAATTTTAAATTAGAATCCTTTTACATAGGTTGTCTCTAGTCAAGAAATTCCAAAGTGACTTGGCATCTAGGGTTTTACCAAAAAGGGATATGTTCTTGATGCCCCAACCACCACGATCCTTAGGTGAAGTAATAACTTTATACTTTAAATTCCTCAAACCTAAAAATAATGAGTATTGTGGATCATATTCTAAGTTCACATTCTTCAAACCTTCTAGTTTGTCAAATGGGATCCCTTATAATCATAACTTCCCTTCCATAGATATTTAAACTACATATTTTTTTATCTTATCGAAAATACCTTTTAGAATTATAACCATAAGATGCTAATATACCGGAATGGATTTTAGAATTGATTAGATGAAAACTAATCTACCTTCACATGGAATACAATGATTACACCAACAATTCACTCTTTTTTTAATCTTGGATAATAGCCACATCCAATCAACCTTTCCACAATTTAAAAGGTTTAAAGAATAAAATATGTACTTAATTCCATCATTGAAAAGCATGGTCCAAACTATTCCTTACTTGAGCCTCCATTTTAGGCAAATACAAGGTATATTTTGTAATATCATGAGGGGGGAAGTGAAAAGAATGGTCCAAACTATTCCTTACTTGAGCCTCCATTTTAGGAAAACACAAGGTATATTTTGTAATATTAGATTCCATCCCTATGGCTAGACGATATAGTTCCAAAATCTCTTTGTAATGTCAAGATTTGTCATTAGAGAAAAAACATAATAGAAAAACATTGCCTACAAATAATAGATGAGTTAGTTGTTCCCTCTTTATTATTTAATTTACCATATCTTCCTTCATCTTGTAGCTTCTAAATTAGCTCTACTTAGACCTTCTACAACCAATAATAAAATATATGAGGACAAAGGGCAACCCAATTTTTATAACCTTCTTTATCACCCCCTAGAATAGGGGGGAGACCTACCCTGATTATGAGGTTAAAATATTGATTCTGGACCCTTGGAAGGCCAATTTTAGAGCTCCTTTACTCTTGCCACATTGGTAGAGAGTGATGTATTGCTCATTTAACTCTTTCAAAGAGTGATGACCACTCTAGATAGACTATAAAGAAGCAATGACCTTGCAAATCTTCTAGATGTGCTCATTTCCAAGGAGATATGTTCGAGAAGGATGAGGGATGCCTCATCAAATGGCTTAGGAGTTTGAACTAGATTCTAAACTCACCAGGACCTAGGTATCTACATTGATCCTATGATCTCATTTTCAAACCTATATAAGGAGACCATTCCTAAGGGAAGAGGAGGAGAAAGATATAGGTAATTAAATGCTACATTTTTTTCTCAAAGAGACTCCCACATTCAATAAATAGTCTTACTAGTGATTATCAAACAAGGAGGAGCTTGGACCAAGGAACTAGGAGGGATCTCTATATTCAAGGTATATATGTATTTGATCCTTTCTTATCTAATATATATTTCATGGTTTCCCCCAATTCTTGTTGTTAAATATATGAATATTATTGGATCTAGATTAGCCTTAATAATATAGAATAGATCGAGCATATATCTCTAATGGATATTTGTTAGGATAACAAATATATCCTTGTTTGTAAGATTCTTTGGTTATAATATGAAGAAGAGAGTGTATCTGGATTATGGTCCACAATTTCATTTTTAAGTCAATGTTTCAAGTCCAAAATAGGACCCATCATCAAGAAAAAAATGTTTGATCTATTTTCTCTTGTTGTATTGTGTGCAAGATATACGTTTGAGTAGCGAAAGAAATATTTCTAGGAGATGGAGCGAGATCCTTTGCAACAACATTAGTGAGGGACATTACTAAACTTCAAAGGCAAATGTATCTAATCATCAACCTCCTTTCTTTTCTTATCTATTAAAGAGTATGAAGGCTAGGTCTATGTGAGATCATTGAATGATCTATCAAGTGTTCTATACAGATCTCAGGTAGATATATCAAATTCTTCTCTTGGCCACTGGGGGAAATTCCTCATAACAGAAATACTAACTCCATTATGGACAAATATTATATTCATTTCCAGTTATCCATTAATTATTGATTATTGGTTATCTTAATCTTCTAGGTATATTTTTTAGTTTAATATCTTATTTCAACACTTTCACAACTAGATTTATCCATGACCTATCAAATTTGGTTAGGATTTGGAGGAGAAACCCTAATTGTACTCCACAAAGCAATGGTAGCAAGACCATTACTTATTGTAGGCTTGTAAGGAGTGATACATTGCTCAATTTCCTCTTAGATAGAGCAATGAAGCATGCAAGTGAGGTTTCTTGATGACTCTTGTGATTGTTTCCTCTGCCTGATATGCGATTTGGATCTTGGAACCTCTAGAGGGATAGATCACTCTGGGATTAGTCTCATAGTTTATTCTCATTCTTAGATCTCAAAGAAATTTGTGGATTTGAGTGTCTCTTAGGTGTGCCTTTAGGTGCATTTTTCTTGTTTTGCTAGCTTGAGTGCTCTGTTTGGTGAACAATTATTTGGACACGGTATTGAGAACTTGTTTTTTGTTTTGGATGAGTGATTAGTACTTCTTTCTTTGTGTTAAAAGAAAAGTTGGGGAAAACTGTTTTTGCTTGGCTAAGTATTGCATTTGGTTTGGGTGTGTTTCATCATAAAGACATTCAAGCCCTTAGCTTCTTTGATGCCACCATTATCTTGCAGACCTACTTTTGTTTTGGTTGTATATTTGTCTTATTAGATAGGTTAAATTTTGACATTGCATGTAAAAAAATTGGTATTGTTGTTGAGTGTTTGTTTTATTGCAAAAGTTCATTAGTATTTTGTTTGGATGTTTGAGTGTTTAGGATCATAATTTCCTTAAAAAACGATTTGTTGGTTTAGAGTGTGTATTGAGATTGTGTGAGGTCTCAAACTAGGTGTTGAAACTAGAATAATCTTCCTTTCCGTAGCTAGTTTTCATCAATTTGGAAACCTTTCATTTATCATATTTGTTTGCATATAATTGGATTGGAAAGAGTCATTCACATCTCACTAAGTTTCACTTAATACCCTTAAGTGGCAATAGCTTAAAAAAAAACATTATTAAAATTCATTCATTTATTTTTAATGTTTGTAGTAAACTAACATTAGAATAAGGAGTAGGGCCTTAGCTTTGGATTGGAGAGTAAACTCTTCAAGACCATAAAATTAGAACTAGATATCACTAGAGAGTGGCCAAACCTACACATCACATAGATCATTTGTCGAGAAGTTTCTCTAACATAAGATTTAAGCATGAAGTTGCATAAATGGCATGTGGAGTGATCGCCCCTTTCCATTTGTATTTGGTGTTCATTGGAATGCTACCCATAAGGGGATCTAATGAGGGGCACAATTTTCTATGAACAATCCCTTTGGGGGGTTTGGGCTTAGTTTCCTTGCCCATGCATGTGGTCCTAACCCACAACTGTTCCCCTTGGTCATTTATTATGAGGTGGTACCTTAGTGGCCATTATTTAGGCCAACCTTACTTAGGTGATTATAAGAAAGAAGTACTTATAACACATAAGACTAACATTACATCACCATATCAGTACTCCTAGGGGCTGAATCTCTATGCTTCCTATGGGGTCACTTGTGTAGTAAATCCTAGTATAGAGAGGTCAACATAACTATTCCTTTACCTTCGTTGATTGGACTTGGGATATACTCATCCAAGGATGATGTTTATAAGACCCCTATTTCCATTGATTTGCATATTGTGTAACTTTAGTGTTACTAATGATGTGCTATTTGGTATGAGTCTAGTTCTATAGAGGGTGGGTGGTTTCATTTATAAACATATTAATTTACTGTGTCCAACCATTTTCTTCATTATTCTTGTAGACTGCAAAACCTTCCTCACGAAGAGGAAGGTCCACTCTTACAAAGGTGAAATATAGATCCATTATTGGAATACTTAGACATAATAAAGCCTAGAGGATCATTTTTGGTTTAGAAGGGGAAGAAAATGCAATTCTTCAAAGTGGTGGATGAAAGTCCACTAGTTAATGTCCATCCTTATTTGATCGATCCTTTTGACCCTGTACTCCCTAGGGTGGGTGATATCTTTAGTGAACATTTTACACTCTTTATATTTCTCATTAAAATTCTAGTGAGAGTGGAACCTCTACGAGAGGAGAGATGGGATCCTCCTCATCGAGTGTTTTGAGAGTCTCGTTTGTGATGTCGCATTACCTACAATCAATCTGATAGGACAAACTCCTCTACATCTACCACATCCACATTCTCTTTGTGAGCCATGCCATTGGTTGTGAAATAACCTTTATTTTTCTCCCTAATCTCTTAGTGTCCCTACCCTCCATAAGATTTGTATTTGGCATGGGGATGAATCAAAGCTCTCAACCTAGAATTAGGTGCTTTCCACCTAGATCTATTGTTCCAATAATAAATGTGCCTTTATAGAAAGCTGGGAAATCATTTGGGGGAGTCTTTAGGGAGGGGTTGTACCTATTCTTAACAGTGCTCCTGGTAATAATGTCTTCAGAGGATTTAATAATCCATGGAGAAATTTGTCATTAGGAGGAACATTAATCCTTGGAAGTGTTAATGTCTTCAGGAGTTCCCATACATCTGGGGGAACCATTTACTTCAAAAGTGCACCTACATCTAGGGGTGTTTTTGCTCCTAGAAATCATACTCTCAAAGTTGGATATGATCCCATTGCTAGCCAACCTTTAAGAGCACTTTATGCCTGAGAAAACAATCCTTTTGCTAGCATTTTTACACTAGGGCCCTAGAGCCCTAGGAGAAATAATCCCTTTGGTAGTTATTCAATGTTTAGAGGACAATAAATGAGAGGATCACAAGGTTGATCTAGGATGCCATACCTCACCCTAGATTTTTTTAATAAAAATTAGTTACCATTTCTAACATCACTTAATTTTCCAGATTTGGATAAACTAAGAAACAATCCCATATTCCATAACCCAAAATGGAAAACCATGCTCGTTAAATTTCCCTCTAATATCCTAAAGTTCGACAAAAATCTGGGAGAGAATCCCACAACACATATCACCACTTATAATTTTTGGTGTTCATCCAACTCTTATATGGATGATAATATGCATCTATGACTCTTCTAGTGCACCCTAATTGGTGATGCCACAAAATGGTACATTGAACTCGACTGAGAATCATATCATGACTATTCTTCTTTGTCTAAGACATTTCTAGCAAATTTTCAATTACCCCTTCGATTAGAAATTTGAATCAATAGCATGTATAACTTTATATAAGACACTTCCACTTACATTTTTAATCACATTCATGAGTGGAGGCAACGTAAATAATTGATCCATACTAAGATTCTACATTGATTGTTGAAATATTAGTTTACTTGATCATTATTACCTCATATTTCAAAATACATTGTGATGGCAGGGGAAGATACAGAGGAATAAGCCATTCGTTGTGCCCAACATCTTGACTTGGTGTATTCTTAGTTTGGAACCTTGTGTGACATTATCCCTAACACTCCTTACTTGTTGATTGATATTACTCAACCAAACCTAGGATTGCATGTTGATGGTGTTGTTGGTTATATCTCCATCAAAACTATAAGCTAGTTAGTTACACAATTTGAGAAAATGGTGGTTTCATCAAAACCCCCGACTATTACACCCACCAATCAAACTGTTATAGTCTCTGAGCATACCTTTAAGGCGTAGCAATAAAATCCACATCATCAAAGAATCCTCAACAACTTGGAGGTAGAAGGAAGAAAACTAACATAAAAATACTTCAAAGAATGCACAAGGGGCTCAACAAACCCAAGCCAACATGGGTGGGGGCATAACTGAGAAAAAGAGAAATATCATGTTTCCTTGTAATATTTTTCAAGGAGACCATCTTATTCATTAGTGCCCAAGAATGGATGAAATTCATCGCTTCTTTGCACAATAGGTTTTTGACCAACAACCTATTATTTTGAGAATTCCATTCAATGTCCAACAACAAAAACAAATGGTTACATAATATCTCACTCCTCCACAAAGGGGCACGCCAAGTTATATCATCAAGGGGCCCATCAAATGAAATAATTTTCATGTACAAGGAGGTAGTGCATTTACCTACAGGAGTTAAGAGCTATGAGTCTCATGAGGGAAATTATTATTTTAAGGACCCAATGATCTCTACTCAACCTAGTGGCCCTCTTTCGTTAGATAAACCAATGGAAATGGTAGTAGGCCCTCAAAATGGTATTCTTCATTGGTTGATTGACGATCCCAATGCATGGGATATCCTTGATTACAATATTGTGAAGGACTTGGCCTAAGCACCATGTTCCATATTTGACTTGGAGGTTTTTCAAAGTTGCCCCACACCACACAAAGCCTTGTTAACCGTGATCGGTGGGGTGGATCCCTTGGAAATGACTCTCATAAATTTTTACATAGGTGCAAGTCAACATAGGCTCTCTCATCAAATTTCTTTCCAAATCTAAGTTTGGGTTATTAGTAATATTTTCTGCCACACACTTGTGGACGAAGGAGCTCCCCCTTGTATTATGTCTTCATCATGTTGGTGGGCTATGGGATGCCCAATGCTTGTGTAGTATAACACTACAATCCAAGTATTTGATGGCCACACTTTCCAACCTAAAGGAGTACTCCTATCATTTCCCATCAGGCCTAGGGGAAAAACCCTCTCCATCAAAGATGAAGTAGTCAATTTTCTAATAGACTATAATTTTCTCCTTTGACATAGTTGGTTCCATGCCATGATGGATATTGTTTCATTGGTCTTTCAAATTATGTGCTTTCCTCATGAAGGAATTTTTTTCACAATCAACTAGCTTTATTTTTGCAGAACGAATAAGATGACCAATGTTGGCACTCTTTTCCCATTTATTAGGGATGCTTCTCCTTATGTCACAAATGTCAATGGGAATTCTTAAATCCTCTTCACTCATTGGAGAATTCCTAATGCCCCTGCTTGATTCTTCTACTCATGTCACTCCTATCAACGTAATCTATTTTTTCACTAGTGGATCCATTAGCTTTCTGATCCTTGGGTGGTGCCTACGAAAGATAAATCCCATAAGAGCATAATGTCGCTTTTAGTGGAAGATATAATCTCTTTGATGGTCTCGTGACAACCTACCGGTACTGATAAGAAACTCCATCCTAGTATGGAATATGATCATGATACTTTTCCACATGAGTCATCACACCATTTATTTCACATGACTCCCTGGATATTGAGCCACCTTCAAAAGGGGTCATCTACGATATCATGGATTTAATTGATAAGCCAATGGAGAATATGCCTCGCAATGCCTCTATTCTCATATATTTGGAAATAGTGGATCTTGGAAAACAGAATATTGAATTGGTCCAGGCAACATATTTGGAAATTGGTAGGTCATCTAGTGAAGTGCCACCCTTGGACTGAGTCAGGTCTTGGATTTCTTCACTTGAAATTGTAACTAAATTGGCCTCTCCAAATCCCCATAGCTAATGAAAAGTGTATAATACCTTATTCATGTCTTGATGGACATCGTCAAGTAGTTATACTAGCTCATTAGACCACTCACCCTTTATATCCTTGGGTAGTTTCAGATAATCATATGATTTTAATCCCTCACTATAATCATCAACCTTTAGGAATGTGGAAATATGATCCTCTATGGTGTGGCTTCATAATGGTGTGCCATACATTTCCAACAATGGCCCATGAGTTCATACACATCAACAGGAATCCTTGACGTGTGCCTGATAATGGGCACTACATGGTGTAACCAATCAAACTGTGTTATGCCTTGTATAATGTGTATTTTAGTTTTGATTTGATGTGTGATGTGAACCTTTTTATTTTTGCATGTGGGTTGTTTTGATTCGATGCTTGATTGGCATATGCTAGTAATATCCTCTTGGCTTGTGATAGGAACATCCACGGTGAGACCATGAGGTTACATACGTTAGTCCTCTATCTATGTTGACATTTGTCACAATAATTAAGCATGAATACAAGCATGCATGTACTCAAAACATGGATTTCCACTCACATATGTGGAAGTCATAAGTAAGAGCCAAACTAGACAAAGATAATACATCATTTCCAAAAATCCAAAAAAAACATAAAATAAAATAAATACATGGTTTTATTCTTACTTTATCCATGCTTTATTGTTTTCACTATGCAATTAAATTATGGGTCTAGTCTTTCGATGATAATTTTTAAAGGATAGGGTAGTGTTTTTATTGTGACATCTACTATATTTGAGGTACATACTTTTAATCTCAACATATAGGGATAGGCCTTCATCTATATCTCCACTTTAACTATTCACCATCTATGTTGTCTTTGATGTGCCTTTGGTGCTATTACCATCTAGATTAGTAGCCTTGTAAAGGTTTAGTAAATGTTAGGGCAACACCAAATAGGACAAGTTCCCATTGTCACCTCATCATGAGTCCCCACTCTTTAGGTAAACTCCTAAAAAGCCACAAGAGGATTCCCTATATAACACAAATTCTCCACCACAATATAAATAAAATTATTTCTTATGAAATCTACTTTGGCTAATGGGGTCTAGGAGTTAATTTGAACAATTCCCAATTTGAAAATTATTTACTACTACAGAAAAGTGCAAACCAACAACCAAAATACTCAATAAATGAAAGAAAAAACTTTTGAAAAAGCACAAAATTAAGTGTAAACAACCCATACCAATCTTAGGATGAATGACCTTGATGTTACCTTTGGTATGAGGCTAGAAAAGGCAACTTAGCTTGTTGATTTAAACTTGCAAGAAATTAAAGAAAAAATGGCTGAAAATGCAAAAATTAAGTGTGAAAAACACTTATCAATCTTAGGATGAACGACCTCGCTGTATCTTTGGTATGAGGATGGAAAAGACAATTTAGCTTGTTGATTTTTACTTGCAAACCCTGATTCTATAAATAAACACAAAAACAAACAAGCTACAACCCACTTTAGGGCCTCCCACAAGCCATAAAATGTGTAATAAACTTATGGCTATGCATTAGAAAGTGTTGGCACCATGAAATATGAATCCAATGAGGCCAAATATCACTCTAATAGACAAAGTATGACATGGGATATTCAAATCTAGATTTTACTAATCTTTAGGAGTTAAACCCTAATAGAGTCAAGATCTAGATTTATTTATCCTAGAAATGTTGGAATTGATTATTCACTTAATGTTTAATCGACTTTTGTAAGTGAATAAAATGAAAAGGATTAAATAGATATACTTATAGATGCAAAATACTTTGAAAGGCCTTCAATTACCATGTGAAATGGCGACAATAATTTGTTATTACATACCTACAAAACCCTTAGATTTTTTTTTTTTTTCTTTAAGTTAGCTTTCCCTCTGCACAACAAGTCACCATAATTTTCTTGGTTTAGTTGGATAAATATTTGAATCAAAACCCAAGTGTCAAAACTAGCTAAACGATGAAAATTTAAGCTTAAGCTAAAAACATATTTTTTTCTTTCTGTTTTCTGATTTTTATTTTCAAATAATAATACAGTAAAAAAGCAACACCAAAAGTCCATGAGTTCAAGGAGGATTGCCTAAAGAAAATTAAAATTGCTTCATATATGGGGAGGAGATTACCCCATAGAATTGACATAAATTTGTAGAAATTAAACATTAGAAACAAGAAGAAAAAATCATGCCTCAGGAGGACAAAGAAGTGTCCAAGTTTATAGATTGTTCCTTGACCTTGCATGGTGGCAGAATGGGAGAATTGAAAGATGAGCCCACCTCAAGCCTGGTCAATCTTCCTTCGACATCAAGCAGTAGATTCTTTAGCTCATCCATCATGTGCATTATATTGTCCTAAGTTCGACATTTGTCCACTAGAACCTTACCAAGAAGCAACTTAATATCCTAGTAGATATCCATAATATGTAGGTAGTGGTTTTGATGTCCATGTGAGTTACTAGTGTTTCACACCCACAGAGAAATCCCTGCTGGGACCTCTGAGTCCAAAATTTCCTATCTCTCCTCACAGATTTCCTCTTCACTGTCTCAAATTTCTTCTTGTATCTTTGGCAGAGTGTATTCCTAGTGGCTTCATGTTGAATATTTAGCCTAAAAGAGTGCCCTAGAGCCACCCACCATGCCTTGACCTTCTCCTCCCCCACGACAACAGGCATGTTGTCGTATCATGGGTGCTAGAGGCAATAAAACATAGGCCAAACTGAGCTAGCATGGAGTGGAGAAATGGAGAAGGCGTTGGTAAAAGAATATAAAGAGATTATCTTGCTAGGAAGGCAACAAATCAAAGGTGGTCTAGCAAACCCATGTCCTTCAATAAATAGCAACAAAGCCAAAAGGAAAGCCAACAAAGTGAGACGAATTAGTAGCACTCAAGATGCAGGGCCTTGGACAAAGTTTGCGGCGAGCACTAGGAGTAGAATAATGATGCAGTAAAGGAGTAGAAGCAAGGACAAGAGGGTGTCAAGGAGGAAGAGCATAGTCACGAAGGCTTTGGACATCGTGGCCTAGATAGGGAGTAAATCTTTTGGAGTGCGCTCTGCCACCTTCCTTGGTAGGCAAGGTACATTAAAGGTTGATGCGCATGGTGGCATGCAAAGGGGTGAGGTGGTAAGAGGTCATGTCCTGTCATCTCATGCCCCCATTAATTCATCATTAACATCCCACCGGGATAATACATTTTCCCATCTGAAAAGGCCAAAAAACCCTCTTACCATTAAATTAAACTATAGCTCCAATTACTTTTATACCTTTATCATTTAAAATCTGGATCTACCAAATGCTAAGAGAGATCAAGTATGAAGTTAAGATAAATCTATCCTAATACTCTTACATTCCATAATAGATTTCCTCAAACCTCTAAATATACTTAATCATAACAAATACTATAAACTATACAATACCATAAACTTATAAACCATAATAATTTTATAATTTAATCTAACTTTATAATTAAAATAATAATTTATATATATTAAATTAATTTTAAATTTTCACCTATCAATATATTTATATTAACATGCAACAACACTCCAATACTTTCTCTCACACAACCATTTTTTTAATATATTTATGAAATTGTTACCTTTCAACGAAATAAAGAATAATTTTTACCATATTGGATCGTCTTTACATGGTTTGTATGCGTTCGTCTATTGTATTGTATTTTGTTTTGACTAGTCTATTTTGTTGTGATGATGTTAATGTAAATGTCTTTGGTATTTTATAAGAATCATTAATATTATTTATTTGGTAAATAAATTTGATTTTATTAAAAAATTATTGTTAATATTATTTGAGGGTGATTATAGTATTTATTATACTGGTCGCTCGGTATAGTATAACACAAATTTAGTTTTTAATGCATTCAATTTTTCTTTTGAGCGGATATTAGTTTATTTTTAACCAAAAATATATTATTCTTACTCATAATTTAATATTGAGTATTCAATTTATTTATTTATTATTATTATTATGAAATTTATTTATTTGTAAGAAGTTAAACAGGTAATAACATAGTTTAACTATCAAAATCTTGACCAAGTATGGAAGAATCTTTGGCATAAGCCTCCACTGGATGAAAATAAAGTTATTCATTTGGCTAGTTCATCAAAGGAAAATTTTAACTTGGGAGAATCTCCTGAAAAAAGGCTTCACTGGCCCATCCAAATGTTACCTATGCGGCTTACAAGAGGATACGATGGATCACCTTCTCAACCTCTGCCCTTTTAACTCTACCGTGTGGGAATGGGTGGCTTTAATCTTCAGGCACACTGATAGGGATAGACTCAGTATCTCCAACACTTTGAAGAATTGGAGGAAAAACTTTTCAGGGAATGAAATCATCAACAAAGCCTGGACTCTGGTTCCAGGGTTTGTTATCTAGGATGTTTGGAAAGAATGTAATAGTAGGATCTTCAAGAACAAAGCAAACAAGCCTCATCACATAATTGATCAAATTGTAAGGCAGCTCAAAGACACAGTCATAAGCTTGTTGTGGAAACTTCCCAAGGCCTCTCCTCTACCCAAAGATGCATGTATACTACTGCATTTGGGTCTCCAGTCTATAGGCCCACAGGGCATAATTAAGGGTGTGAACCAAATAAATGTAGATATAAATATCTGGAAGCCTCCTCCACATGGTTTCCTAAAAGTCAATATAGATGGAGCGTCTAAGGGCAACCTAGGGTTAGATGGTTTTGGGGGTGTAATAAGAGATGAACATGGACGAATAAAGGAGATCTTTCATGGCCACTTGGGGAAGGCCACTAATAACATGGCAGAACTCATGGCCTTAGAGCAATGCCTGGAAATCTTGGTGGACTCAAATCTACACAATGTCATCATTGAAGCAGATTCATAATTGATTATTAGAGCGGCCAAGAAAATTTGCAATGGTACAACACTGGATAAAGTGTCGAAACATTGGAGGCTATCACAGGTCTTTCTCCATATTTATACCCACCTACAGACCTTAAAAACTATACATTTTGTCCATGTGAAAAGAAAAGCTAATATGTTAGCTGATCATCTGGCGAATGAAGGAGTGCTTAGCAAGGAAAGGGATACTCGACACGTTTGGGAGCTGATACCCCCAGGCAAATTGTTAGAGGATTGCCTCTGTCAGGCTGCCAAAGATAGGGATTGTTGGCTCGACAGGCTGGATCGATGAGGCTCAGGAGACAGGCGGGAGTACATGGATGCTCAAACTATTTGCCTGTTGATTGGCAGCAGTCCGCAGATTGTATTGGCATCAACATTCCAACGGATTTGAGCGGATGGTCGAGATCAGTGGAGGAAGACCAAGGACGCAGTGGCGTGGAGATTGATTTTGGACCGATAGATCTCAGTGGAATCAGATCTATAGTGTTAGGGCGAGGGAGTTACCCGATAGTTAACGAGAAGGAGTGGGTTGTTGAAACCCACAAGTGGATTGCGGGCGGAGGAAAGGCCATAAGCGGTAATTCCTTGTTGGCTCCGATTCCATCCACATAGTGACACGTCACAACGTGATGAGAGAGAGAAACCGTTTTTCGGGCCGATTTGGAGTGCGCAAGTTAACCGGCTGAAATAGGTGTGAGCTGTTAGATCTGATGGAGCGAGATCGACGGTTGACAGAAGAGGAGCTTGTTTCGAAGTCGAGAAGGGTTGTGACCGTTGAATCATGATTAGATCAACGATGTAGAAATGCCGACGATTCTTTTGAAGGGCGGGTTTCAAACTTTTATAGAATTTGGTTTGAGTTACTGTCGGGTCCAGAGCAGTAGAACCAGGTTGGGAAACCCACTAGTGGATTTCGGGCGGAGAAAAAGTCGTAAGTGGTATTCCCCATTTGGCTCCGATTCCACTCACTCAATGACACGTTTCAGAGAGGCAAGAGAAGGAAACCTCTTTTCAGGTGGATCTGAAGTGCGCAAGTTAATTGGCTGAAATACGTGTGAGCCGTTAGATCTGGTGGAGCGAGATCGATGTTAACTGACGAGGAGCATGTTTTGAAGTCCGGAAGTGCTGTGACCATTAGATCTTGGATAGATCAACAGTGAAGAAGTGTCGTCGTTTCCTTTGAGGGGCAGATTTCAAATCTTTTAATCTGTGGTTTGTGTTACCATCGGATCTGGTTTAGTGGAAGATTAGCGAAACTCTTCGACTTTTGGAGGGGTTTATTTGCTTAGCGGAAGCTCTAAAATTTGTAAGTAGATGACAAAGAGTCCTTGGGAGTTTAGCACTCCTTCCTGTTTACAAGTTTCTGGAATTTCGTGAGGATTGGTTTGATCTTGGCTTTGTTTTTCCTATTGATGGCATCACCACAATAGGCTGGTTCTTGTTTGGGTCTTTGCACTTGCAAAGACGTGTAAAATATGTAATGTATTTGTACGGTTAATAGAAAGCTCCATTCTTACTTGACCAAAAAAAAAGAAATTTATTTATTTGTAAGGTGATTGGTTGAGGTCTTATTATGGGTTGTTTAGTAACTTTCATTTCTATTAGTTACTATTTTTTGCTTTTAGTTTGATTTCTTTTTTATTTAACTTTTTGATTTTTTCTATTATTTCTATTTTCATGAATTATAAATTTGTCACAATACTTTCAATTTAAGGTGACTTATTATTATGTTAAAAACATATTTTAATAAATTTAATTATAAACAATTACATATTAATAAAAATAAAACACACACACACACACACATATATATATATATATATATATACATATATATTTTAATATAAACAATATTAGTTAATCATATTTCTAAACTTTTGTGATGAACATTCAACAATACAATATTTGATTAATTGTTTTAAATTTGTGATTGATTTATGCTTTGTTTAATTTTTTTTGTTTCATTAACTAAGTGAAAGGGTACTAGCTACTATGTAGCCCTTGTTATATAAAATGTTTGTTAAAAAATTATTATAATATATTTAATAATGAGTAGAGTATTTATTATATTAAATATTTGTTTTAAAGGTATTTCAAATTACCAATTTAAGACTTAATAATATGTAAAATAAAAAATATAGAAATTATATATAAACTATAATTTTCCAATTGTAAATGGAGTTTATGTGATGGTTAAAATGTTTACCGAAAATATAAGTTCAAAAATTAGTGTGAATTTAAATAATATAATAAAATCAGAATTATATACCTTAGAAAGTTTTAAACCTTAATTATATGATAAAGAAAATTTGTATTCTTATAAATTAAATATTAATTAATGTTTTATGAATGTACGTTAATTTATTTATCTTAGATTTATCAAGAATTAAAATAATTGAAACATAAACCTCATTATAATTAAATAAAATATTGGAATTATATTAATTTATTTTATTATTAGGATGATTATATTTGTTGAATTGAGGCTTTTGTGATCCATATCAAGTTTATGAGAAATTTTTCGGCGTAAATCACATGATATTTCATTTGTCGACATGTTTCGAACCAACCAGTGTGGTTCATCGTCAGGACAACTTGAAGAATCAGAACTAGGTTGCATGTTAAATAGTCAGAGCAGAACATCCAATGGCTATATTTGACCAGGCAACGACTAAATTGACTAGCTAACGGCTATATTTGACAAGGAAACGACTAGTTGGACCGGACCAAGGGAAAGGAGAGAATATCTTATACTATCTTTTTAATTAAATATAGTTATGCTCTCCTTTCCCTTGGTCTGGTCCAACTAGCCATTTCCTTGTCAAATATAGCCGTTAGCTGGTCAATTTAGCCGTTGCTTGGTCAAATATAGCCGTTGGATGTTCTGCTCTGACTATTTAACATGCAACCTAGTTCTGATTCTTCAACTTGTCCTAACGATGAACAACACTTGTTGGTTCGAAACGCGTCAACAAATGAAATATCGTGTGATTTACGCCGAAAAATTTCTCATAAACATAATCATATTTTATTTTATTTTTTATTATTAATATTTTTATGTCTGAATATCAGCTATATTATTATTTATTAATTTTTTATAAAAAAGTTTATTGGTTTTTATATGAAAAGTTTCAATATTTTTGGTTATTTTTAAGTTATTTATTTTAATGGTTTTTTCATGTTTATTTATGAACTTGCATTACATATTTTATTTATATTTAATGGTATAATGCACCTTATTTTTCTCAATATACTAATAACACAAAAAAAAAACTTATATTTTGTAAGAAAATAAAATGAACATGGTGAAAAAACATATCTTATATTAAAAACACAAACTTCAGATATGGACGTAAATGTAATGTATGATTAGATATTTTTAACCTACATGGTCACTACCAATATTTTTTTGGTCAGAGGTCCCAAGATCTTAAATATCCAATTATGTTCTAATCAAAATGTGTCATCATTAACAAACCTTCAACATTCTTAGATAGTGAATCGATAAAACTATTTAATTGTCTCTATTATGAGTAAAATTAACCAACTAAAAAAAGGCGAGAGATATCCTTAAAATGTAATTCTAGAGACTATGGACTTGGATTTCATTGTTCACCCATTGTAATTGCAAAATATTTTTCCTCAAAAGGGACGCATTCCTCGCCAACCATATTTCCAAGTAATTACGTAAGGAATTGTTCTTTACTCCCTTTATTCCCTTCTAATGAAATACTCTTAAAAGCAATCTTCCAACGTTGCTTTATCCCACAAATGAAAAAGTGAGATATGATGTTCAACCTTTTTCCATACGCTTCTTAAGAAAATTGCAGCCTAAAAATAAATATAAGGAGGTTTCTTCAATACTTCTACAAAGATGCAAATGATTAGACCTTCTTTATTTCTCTTTTGATGTATATCTCATGTTTAAATTTTCTGGTTAACAACAAACTAAAGGTATAAAGTGCATTTTGGAGGGGTTTTAACTTTCATAACTTCTTCCACCACCAATAAATTTCTTGAACCTCCATTATTTGTAAAGTTTTGTAACTAAGTTTGGTGGTATAAAAACCTCTAGCTTTTTATAAGCGCAAGCAATTTCATCAACTTCATCCCCGAGTCTTACATGTGCCTTTCTAATATCAATTGGATATCCATCCCAACATTTAGCCCAATTACCTTCTAATATTAAGGCTTAAGTTTATTGCCAACCTTGGCTCCAAATTGAGGTAAGTAGAGGATTATCGATCTTGTTCAATGCGCATCTTTCTTGTTCTTGCAGTTAGAGGATTAAATTTTATAGGAGGAAAATTCCTTCACCACATTTGATGATTGCATCAATACCTACTCCCACTTGAACCTTTGAACCAACTTTCCAAGTAAGGAATTTACTTATGACTAGAAAGGATAATATCAAAGTTTTCCATTGGTTGGATAGATAATATTCTTTCTTCTTTTTCTAATCTAGTCTATGACAGTGCCAGGGGAAATATAATTTTAAATTAGAATCCTTTTACATAGGTTGTCTCTAGTCAAGAAATTCCAAAGTGACTTAGCATCTAGGGTTTTACCAAAAAAGGATATGTTCTTAATGCCCCAACCACCATGATCCTTAGGTGAAGTAATAACTTTATACTTTACATTCCTCAAACCTAAAAATAATGAGTATTGTGGATCATATTCTAAGTTTACATTCTTCATACCTTCTAGTTTGTCAATTGGGATCCCTTATATCATAACTTCCCTTCCATAGATATTTAAACTACACATTTTTTATCTTATCGAAAATACCTTTTAGAATTATAACCATAAGATGCTAATATACTGGAATGGATTTTAGACTTGATTAGATGAGAACCAATCTACCTTCACATGGAATACAATGATTACACCAACAATTCACTCTTTTTTTAATCTTGGATAATAGCCACATCCAATCAACCTTTCCACAATTTAAAAGGTTTAAAGAATAAAATATGTACTTAATTCCATCATTGAAAAGCATGGTCCAAACTATTCCTTACTTGAGCCTCCATTTTAGGCAAATACAAGGTATATTTTGTAATATCATGAGCGAGGAAGTGAAAAGAATGGTCCAAACTATTCCTTACTTGAGCCTCCATTTTAGGAAAATGCAAGGTATATTTTGTAATATCAGATTCCATCCCTATGGCTAGACGATATAGTTCCAAAATTTCTTTGTAATGTCAAGATTCCTCATTAGAGAAAAAACATAATAGAAAAGCATTGCCTACAAATAATAGATGAGTTAGTTGTTCCCTCTTTATTATTTTAATTTACCATATCTTCCTTCATTTCATAGCTTCTAAATTAGCTCTACTTAGACCTTCTAAAACCAATAATAAATATATGAGGACAAAGGGCAACCCAATTGTTATAACCTTCTTTATCACCCCCTAGAATAGGGGGGAGAACTACCCTGATTATGAGGTTAAAATATTGATTCTTGACCCTTGGAAGGCCAATTTTAGAGCTCCATTACTCTTGCCACATTGGTAGAGAGTGATGTATTGCTCATTTACCTCTTTCAAAGAGTGATGATCACTCTGGATAGACTAGAAAGAAGCAATGACCTTGCAAATCTTCTAGATGTGCTCATTTCCAAGGAGATATCTTCGAGAAGGATGAGGGATGCCTCATCAAATGGCTTAGGAGTTTGAACTAGATTCTAAACTCACTAGGACCTAGGTATCTACATTGATCCTATGATCTCATTTTCAAACCTATATAAGTAGACCATTCCTAAGGGAAGAGGAGGAGAAAGATATAGTTAATGAAATGCTACATTTTTTTCTCAAAGAGACTCCCACATTCAATAAATAGTCTTACTAGTGATTATCAAACAAGGAGGAGCTTGGACCAAGGAACTAGGAGGGATCTCTATATTCAAGGTATATATGTATTTGATCCTTTCTTATCTAATATATATTTCATGGTTTCCCCCAATTCTTGTTGTTAAATATATGAATATTATTGGATCTAGATTAGCCTTAATAATATAGAATAGATCGAACATATATCTCTAATGGATATTTGTTAGGATAGCAAATATATCCTTGTTTGTAAGATTCTTTGGTTAGAATATGAAGAAGAGAGTGTATCTGGATTATGGTCCACAATTTCATTTTTAAGTCAATGTTTCAAGTCCAAAATAGGACCCATCATCAAGAAAAAAATGTTTGATCTATTTTCTCTTGTTGTATTGTGTGCAAGATATATGTTTGAGTAGTGAAAGAAATATTTCTAGGAGATGGAGCGAGTTCCTTTGCAACAACATTAGTGAGGGACATTACTAAAATTCAAAGACAAATGTATCTAATCATCAAAATCCTTTCTTTTCTTATCTATTAAAGAGTATGAAGGCTAGGTCTATGTGAGATCATTGAATGATCTCTCAAGTGTTCTATACAGATCTTGGGTAGATATATCAAATTCTTCTCTTGGCCACAGGGGGAAATTCCTCATAACAAAAATACTAACTCCATTATGGACAAATACTATATTCATTTCCAGTTATTCATTAATTATTGATTATTGGTTATCTTAATCTTCTAGGTATATTTTTTAGTTTAATGTCTTATTTCAACACTTTCACAACTAGATTTATCCATGACCTATCAAATTTGGTTAGGATTTGGAGGAGAAACCCTAATTGTACTCCACAAAGCAATGGTAGCAAGATCATTACTTATTGTAGGCTTGTAAGGAGTGATACATTGCTTAGTGTCCTCTTAGATAGAGCAATGAAGCATGCAAGTGAGGTTTCTTGATGACTCTTGTGATTTTTTCCTCTGCCTGATATGCGATTTGGATCTTGGAACCTCTAGAGGGATAGATCACTCTGGGATTAGTCTCATAGTTTATTCTCATTCTTAGATCTCAAAGAAATTTGTGGATTTGAGTGTCTCTTAGGTGTGCCTTTAGGTGCATTTTTCTTGTTTTGCTAGCTTGAGTGCTCTGTTTGGTGAACAATGATTTGGACACGGTATTAAGAACTTGTTTTTTGTTTTGGATGAGTGATTAGTACTTCTTTCTTTGTGTTAAAAGAAAAGTTGGGGAAAACTATTTTTGCCTGGCTAAGTATTGCATTTGGTTTGGGTGTGTTTCATCATAAAGACATTCAAGCCCTTAGCTTCTTTGATGCCACCATTATCTTACAGACCTAATTTTTCTTGGTTGTATATTTGTCTTATTAGATAGGTTAAATTTTGACATTCCATGTAAAAAAATTGGTATTGTTGTTGAGTGTTCGTTTTATTGAAAAATTTCATTAGTATTTTGTTTGGATGTTTGAGTGTTTAGGATCATAATTTCCTTCAAAAACGATTTGTTGGTTTAGAGTGTGTATTGAGAGTGTGTGAGGTCTCAAACTATGTGTTGAAACTAGAATAATCTTCCTTTTCATAGCTAGTTTTCATCAATTTGGAAAGCTTTCATTTATCATATTTGTTTGCATATAATTGGTTTGGAAAGAGTCATTCACATCTCACTAAGTTTCACTTAATACCCTTAAGTGGCAATAGCTTAAAAACAAACATTATTAAAATTCATTCATTTATTTTTTAATGTTTGTAGGAAACTAACATTAGAATAAGGAGAAGGGCCTTAGCTTTGGATTGGAGAGTAAACTCTTCAAGGCCATAAA
This sequence comes from Pinus taeda, assembly GCA_000404065.3. Classification (NCBI taxonomy): domain Eukaryota; kingdom Viridiplantae; phylum Streptophyta; class Pinopsida; order Pinales; family Pinaceae; genus Pinus; species Pinus taeda. The sequence continues at coordinate 110,818 of APFE030298125.1, forward strand.
ATTAGAACTAGATATCACTAGAGAGTGGCCAAACCTACACATCACATAGATCATTTGTCGAGAAGTTTCTCTAACATAAGATTTAAGCATGAGGTTGCATCAATGGCATGTGGAGTGATCTCCCCTTTCCATTTGTCTTTGGTGTTCATTGGAATGCTACCCATAAGGGGATCTAATGAGGGGCACAATTCTCTATGAACGATCCCTTTGGGGTTTTTGGGCTTAGTTTCCTTGCCCATGCATGTGGTCCTAACCCACAACTATTCCCCTTGGTCATTTATTATGAGGTAGTACCTTAGTGGCCATTCTTTAGGCCAACCTTACTTAGGTGATTATAAGAAAGAAGTACTTATAACACATAAGACTAACATTACATCACCATATCAATAGTCCTAGGGGCTGAATCTCTATGCTACCTATGGGGTCACTTGTGTAGTAAATCCTAGTATAGGGAGGTCAACATAACTATACCTTTACCTTCGTTGATTGGACTTGGGATATAATCATCCCAGGATGATGTTTATAAGACCCCTATTTCCATTGATTTGCGTATTGTGTAACTTTAGTGTTACTAATGATGTGCTATTTGATCCGAGTCTAGTTTTACAGAGGGTGGGTGGTTTCATTTATAAACATCTTAATTTACTGTGTACAACCATTTTCTTCATTATTCTTGTAGACTGCAAAACCTTCCTCACGAAGAGGAAGGTCCACTCTTACAAAGGTGAAGTATAGATCCATTATTGGAATACTTAGACATAATAAAGCCTAGAGGATAATTTTTGGTTTAGAAGGGGAAGAAAATGCAATTCTTCAAAGTGGTGGATGAAAGTCCACTAGTTAATGTCAATCCTTATTTGATCGATCCTTTTGACCTTGTACTCCCTAGGGTGGGTGATATCTTTAGTGAACATTTTTCACTCTTTATATTTCTCATTAAAATTCTAGTGAGAGTGGAACCTCTACGAGAGGAGAGATGGGATCCTCCTCATCGAGTGTTTTGAGAATCTCCTTTGTGATGTCCCATTACCTACGATCAATGTGATAGGACAAACTCCCTCTACATCTACCACATCCACATTCTCTTTGTGAGGCATGCCATTGGTTGTGAAATAACCTTTATTTTCTCCCTAATCTCTTAGTGTCCCTACCCTCCATAAGATTTGTATTTGGCATGGGGATGAATCAAAGCTCTCAACCTAAAATTAGGTGCTTTCCACCTAGATCTATTGTTCCAATAATAAATGTGCCTTTATAGAAAGCTGGGAAATCATTTGGAGGGGTCTTTAGGGAGGGGTTGTACCTATTCCTAACAGTGTTCCTGGTAATAATGTCTTCAGAGGATTTAACAATCCATGGAGAAATTTGTCATTAGAAGGAACATTAATCATTGGAAGTGTTAATGTCTTCAGGAGTTCCCATACATCTGGGGGAACCATTTACTTCAAAAGTGCACCTACATCTAGGAGTGTTTTTGCTCCAAGAAATCATACTCTCAAAGTTGGATATGATCCCATTGCTAGCCAACCTTTAAGAGCACTTTATGCCTGAGAAAACAATCCTTTTGCTAGCACTTTTACACTAGGGCCCTAGAGCCCTAGGAGAAATAATCCCTTTGGTAGTTATTCAATGTTTAGAGGACAATAAATGAGAGGATCACAAGGTTGATCTAGGATGCCATACCTCACCCTAGATTTTTTTAATAAAAATTAGTTACCATTTCTAACATCACTCAATTTTCCAGATTTGGATAAACTAAGAAACAATCCCATATTCCATAACCCAAAATGGAAAACCATGCCTGTTAAATTTCCCTCTAATATCCTAAAGTTCGACAAAAATCTGGGAGAGAATCCCACAACACATATCACCACTTATAATTTTTGGTGTTCATCCAACTCTTATATGGATGATAATATGCATCTATGACTCTTCTAGTGCACCCTAATTGGTGATGCCACAAAATGGTACATTGAACTCGACTGAGAATCATATCATGACTATTCTTCTTTGGCTAAGACATTTCTAGCAAATTTTCAATTATCCCTTCGATTAGAAATTTGAATCAATAGCATGTATAACTTTATATAAGACACTTCCACTTACATTTTTAATCACATTCATGAGTGGAGGCAATGTAAACAATTGATCCATACTAAGATTCTACATTGATTGTTGAAATATTAGTTTACTTGATCATTATTACCTCATATTTCAAAATACATTGTGATGGCAGGGGAAGATACAGAGGAATAAGCCATTCATTGTGCCCAACATCTCGACTTGGTGTATTCTTAGTTTGGAACCTTGTGTGATATTATCCCTAATGCTCCTTACTTGTTGATTGATCTTACTCAACCAAACCTAGGATTGCATGTTGATGGTGTTGTTGGTTATATCTCCATCAAAACTATAAGCTAGTTAGTTACACAATTTGAGAAAATGATGGTTTCATCAAAACCCCCGACTATTACACCCACCAATCAAACTGTTATAGTCCCTGAGAATACCTTTAAGGCATAGCAATAAAATCCACATCATCAAAGAATCCTCAACAACATGGAGGTAGAAGGAAGAAAACTAACATAAAAATACTTCAAAGAATGCACAAGGGGCTCAACAAACCCAAGCCAACATGGGTGGGGGCATAACTGAGAAAAAGAGAAATATCATGTTTCCTTGTAATATTTTTCAAGGAGACCATCTTATTCATCAGTGCCCAAGAATGGATGAAATTCATTGCTTCTTTGCACAATAGGGTTCTGACCAACAACCTATTATTTTGAGAATCCCATTCACTGTCCAACAACAACAACAAATGGTTACATAATATCTCACTCCTCCACAAAGGGGCATGCCAAGTTATATCATCAAGGAGGCCCATCAAATGAAATAATTTTCATGTACAAGGAGGTGGTGCATTTACCTACAGGAGTTAAGATCTATAAGTCTCATGAGGGAAATTATTATTTTAAGGACCCAATGATCTCTACTCAACCTAGTGGCCCTCTCTCGTTAGATAAACCAATGGAAATGGTAGTAGGCCCTCAAAATGGTATTCTTCATTGGTTGATTGACAATCCCAATGCATGGGATATCCTTGATTACAATATTGTGAAGGACCTAGCCCAAGCACCATGTGCCATATTTGACTTGGAGGTTTTTCAAAGTTGCCCCACACCACACAAAACCTTGTTAACCGTGATCGGTGGGGTGGATCCCTTGGAAATGACTCTCATAAATTTTTACATAGGTGCAAGTCAACATAGGCTCTCTCATCAAATTTCTTTCCAAATCTAAGTTTGGGTTATTAGTAATATTTTCTGCCACACACTTGTGGACAAAGGAGCTCCCCCTTGTATTATCTCTTCATCATGTTGGTGGGTTATGGGATGCCCAATGCTTGTGTAGTATAACACTACAATCCAAGTATTTGATGGCCACACTTTCCAACCTAAAGGAGTACTCCTATCATTTCCCATCAGGACTGGGGGAAAAACCCTCTCCATCAAAGATGAAGTAGTCAATTTTCTAATAGACTATAATTTTCTCCTTTGACATAGTTGGTTCCATGCCATGATGGATATTGTTTCATTGGTATTTCAAATTATGTTCTTTCCTCACGAAGCAATTGTTTTCACAATCAACTAGCTTTAATTTTGTAGAACGAATAAGATGACCAATGTTGGCACTCTTTTCCCATTTATTAGGGATGCTTCTCCTTATGTCACAAATGTCACTATGGTAATTCTTAAATCCTCTTCGCTCATTGGAGAATTCCTAATGCCCTTGCTTGATTCTTCTACTCATGTCACTCCTATCGACATAATCTATTTTTTCACTAGTGGATCCCTTAGCTTTTTGATCCTTGGGTCGTGCCTACGAAAGATAAATCCCATAAGAGCATAATGTTGCTTTTAGTGGAAGATATCATCTCTTTGATGGTCTCGTGACAACCTATCGGTACTGATAAGAAACTCCATCCTAGTATGGAATATGATCATGATACTTTTCCACATGAGTCATCACTCCATCTATTTCACATGACTCCCTGGATATTGAGCCACCTTCAAAAGGGGTCATCTACGATATCATGGATTGAATTGATAAGCAAATGGAGAATATGCCTCGCGATGCCTCTATTCTCATATATTTGGAAATGGTGGATCTTGGAAAACAAAATATTGAATTGGTCCAGACAACATATTTGGAAATTGGTAGGTCATCTAGTGAAGTGCCACCCTTGGGCTGAGTCAGGTCTTGGATTTATTCACTTGAAATTGCAACTAAATTGGCCACTACAAATCCCCATAGCTAATGAAAAGTGTATAATACCTTGTTCATGTCTTGATGGACATCGTCAAGTAGTTATACTAGCTTATTAGACCACTTACCCTTTATATCCTTGGGTAGTTTCAGATAATCATATGATTTTAATCCCTCACTATAATCATCAACCTTTAGGAATGTGGAAATATGATCCTCTATGGTGTGGCTTCATAATGGTGTGCCATACATTTCCAACAATGGCCCATGAGTTCATACACATCAATAAGAATCCTTGACGTGTGCCTGATAATGGGCACTACATGGTGTAACCAATCAAACTGTGTTATGCCTTGTATAATGTGTATTTTAGTTTTGATTTGATGTGCGATGTGAACCTTTTTATTTTTGCATGTGGGTTGTTTTGATTCAATGCTTGATTGGCATATGCTAGTAATATCCTCTTGGCTTGTGATAGGAACACCCATGGTGAGACCATGAGGTTACATACGTTAGTCCTCTATCTACGTTGACATTTGTCACAATAATTAAGCATTAATACAAGCATGCATGTACTCAAAACATGGATTTCCACTCACATATGTGGAAGTCATAAGTAAGAGCCAAACTAGACAAAGATAATACATCATTTCCAAAAATCCAAAAAAAACATAAAATAAAATAAATACATGGTTTTATTCTTACTTTATCCATGCTTTATTGTTTTCACTATGCAATTAAATTATGGGTCTAGTCTTTCGATGATAATTTTTAAAGGATAGGGTAGTGTTTTTATTGTGACATCTACTATATTTGAGGTACATACTTTTAATCTCAACATATAGGGATAGGCCTTCATCTATATCTCCACTTTAACTATTCACCATCTATGTTGTCTTTGATGTGCCTTTGGTGCTATTACCATCTAGATTAGTAGCCTTGTAAAGGTTTAGTAAATGTTAGGGCAACACCAAATAGGACAAGTTCCCATTGTCACCTCATCATGAGTCCCCACTCTTTAGGTAAACTCCTAAAAAGCCACAAGAGGATTCCCTATATAACACAAATTCTCCACCACAATATAAATAAAATTATTTCTTATGAAATCTACTTTGGCTAATGGGGTCTAGGAGTTAATTTGAACAATTCCCAATTTGAAAATTATTTACTACTACAGAAAAGTGCAAACCAACAACCAAAATACTCAATAAATGAAAGAAAAAACTTTTGAAAAAGCACAAAATTAAGTGTAAACAACCCATACCAATCTTAGGATGAATGACCTTGATGTTACCTTTGGTATGAGGCTAGAAAAGGCAACTTAGCTTGTTGATTTAAACTTGCAAGAAATTAAAGAAAAAATGGCTGAAAATGCAAAAATTAAGTGTGAAAAACACTTATCAATCTTAGGATGAACGACCTCGCTGTATCTTTGGTATGAGGATGGAAAAGACAATTTAGCTTGTTGATTTTTACTTGCAAACCCTGATTCTATAAATAAACACAAAAACAAACAAGCTACAACCCACTTTAGGGCCTCCCACAAGCCATAAAATGTGTAATAAACTTATGGCTATGCATTAGAAAGTGTTGGCACCATGAAATATGAATCCAATGAGGCCAAATATCACTCTAATAGACAAAGTATGACATGGGATATTCAAATCTAGATTTTACTAATCTTTAGGAGTTAAACCCTAATAGAGTCAAGATCTAGATTTATTTATCCTAGAAATGTTGGAATTGATTATTCACTTAATGTTTAATCGACTTTTGTAAGTGAATAAAATGAAAAGGATTAAATAGATATACTTATAGATGCAAAATACTTTGAAAGGCCTTCAATTACCATGTGAAATGGCGACAATAATTTGTTATTACATACCTACAAAACCCTTAGATTTTTTTTTTTTTTCTTTAAGTTAGCTTTCCCTCTGCACAACAAGTCACCATAATTTTCTTGGTTTAGTTGGATAAATATTTGAATCAAAACCCAAGTGTCAAAACTAGCTAAACGATGAAAATTTAAGCTTAAGCTAAAAACATATTTTTTTCTTTCTGTTTTCTGATTTTTATTTTCAAATAATAATATAAAAGGAATTTTGAAAAGATTTTAAATTTTGAAACTTGATGAGGTGGAGATGAGGCTTACCTTGTGCCTTCCTAATTACCTCTTTTTGTGTCATATTGTGATCACAACCCTGCATAACTATTCACTTTATTTTTTGGATAAGTAGTGTGTTTGGAGTGCTTGCACCAGTCATGACCACTCTTGTCTAAGACTTTTATCTATGCCCAAATTCAACTAGGAGTGATAAATTTGGAATACCTCTTGCCTATGGATCAAATATGAAGCTAGGAGAGATCTAATCTATAATGGAGGAACTCCAATTTTTTTTCTTTCCTAGAAATCATATTTTAGTAGCCCTAGTCCAACAGGAAGAACGTGAGGCCTAGCATACTAACCCTTCTTCTCGATGTGACTATATAGTCCCTCAATGGATTGATCCAATAAGTTTGTGTAATTTAGACAAAAATATGCAAAATATTTAACGAAAGCACAATAATATTTACAAGATCCAAGGAGGGAGAGAACATAAAAGGCAATCCAAAACTATACACAAAATGTTGTACCAAAGAAGTTATTAGTATGGCATTAATGATATCACACTTTCACAACATGTTTTTCAAAGGAGGAGAGCTCTATATTTGTAGATAAGGATCTCAACACATATCCCCCTTTTTCTCCCAAGAAAGGGTGATTTCTCTTCCAAAAAATAACTATAAACTAAGTCAAAAATTAAATTTATGATTGTTTGAATATTTCTGTGGGGGGTATCTGAAGACTGTTCAGTATTCAGAGAAATCACAGTAGCCATTTATGAGACGTTTCAAGTCTATAACAAGACTCGTGATCAGTACATTCTCTAAACAGGTGAGACATCCCAACAAAAGGGTGCTGAAATACAATTAAGGAGGGTTGATTTGGCCTAAAACCACACTTTTCCTTTAGATCCTCACTTGGTTTGACTTGAAAAAAAGATTAGGCATGGTTGAAATATTCAATGACCTCCTAAAATGAATAAGCATTCCTCGAAATTAACCTTGGTGTCCTCCCAACAACCAGTAGAGGTGGACGAACCCTTTCTTTTGGTCCAAAGGATTTCTTGGTGTGATCTTCAAGGCTTGATCTTAATGGTTGTTGAGTTGTCTTGAGTGACTTGAGGTTTAAGTAAACCTCCAAAAACTAGTAGAGGTCCAATGTTCCATTGCCTTACCTTCAAACCTTCCACAACTTGCTCCACAAGGCTCCAACATCTCCCTTTAGAAGTTCAACTTGGTCCTTTTCTTGAAAAAATATGTTTTGTTCTTTTTTTCTTGGTAACTTGCCTTTAATTTGATGAAATTGACTTGTCTTGACTTTTTAATCTTGACTTGGTCCTTTAACAAAAAATTCCCTTTCTAAGTTCCTTTAAATTGGATTGGAAGGCTCTCCTAGCCTCAAAAAGTGTGGTGGACCCACTAGAAGAGTGACCCAAAGTGTGGATATCCAATGCCCTTTTTGATATGAAGAGTTTGGAACTTGGGTTACTCTTGCAAAAAAATTGTAGGTGACTTTGAATACTCATTTACCCCATTTGACTAAGATTTTACCTCCAAAATATTCTCATAAGCCCACGCATTAAAAAAAAGGAGGATGATCCCCTTTGACTAAGCGTAACTTCCTTTTGAATTATCATTTTTTAAAATTACATGTGGCACAATAAGGAGAAAATTTGTTGATTGATATGAGCCTTTGTTAAGCAAGGACAACAAGAACTTGTGCATTGGGCTTGTGAACTGCCTCAAGAATCACAAACTATTGAAAAATGTGAGACAACCATGATGAAAAAATATAACAAGATGAAGACATAAAAACCAAGGAATTCCTATAGACTCAATAGGAGAACTATGTGGGGAATAAATAGGTGCATTGACATTAAGGGTAAATGATAGGAAACGTATAATAAGTGATCACCTTTATAGGGCTACACACTTAGTGTTCCCATGATTCCTAATAAATCCACTTCCATAATGCCTACATATCACCCCAAGACATAAGAATTCCCATCAAGGTAGAGAGTTACCACCTTCCAGGGGAATGTCAGCAATGCCATAAAACCAAGCACCATGAAGATGAAGATGAGAGTATCGATGATGATTTTCCACCACTAGGGATCTAAGAAACACTCTCACATAATCATCACCCCATAAGGCTTTATATGGCTTTAGAATTTAATTCCTTGGGCTTATAACAATGTTGCTAAAATTGATTTCGTGCATATGTACCCTTATTGAAAGAGGGGTAATAGGTCCAATCCCATTGAGTTTCTACACTAACCCATTCTTTATTGCATGTCATAACATGCATAATAGTACGCACCTGTTGACGGTGTTGGACCCGCCAACATTCAGGGGATCTCCCCGATATGAAGTCCCAACTAGACCTCACACTATTTGGTGTAGGCGTCCCATCTTGTACGATGGTCCGATTGCCATTATCTTAAACATATGCCTTAGCTCTTGCTTGTCATCATGTGAGATTGGCCTGCTTTGTCTTCGAACAACGAGGTTTGCGTGCCTGGTGAGTGCTTGGTGTTACTTGTGTCAAAGTTCTTTTATTGCAGAGGGAGAGGGTGGAAGTGAGTCTCAGGTTGAAAGGGAATAGTCCCAACTCTGCTAGAGACACACAACACAACAGGACATGCACAACTTTTGGTGGAGTGGTCCACAAGGACGTGACAATCACAAAAAAAAGGTGAACATATAGCATGTACAACACGCAGCGGAATTGTCCACACGAGTGCGATGGGTGTTATAAAAAGTTTTATGAGAATGGTTATGTTGAGTGTCCAACGAGGTAGCCACATGGGCAAGACATTGTTAACAACTTATACAACACATTTTCCAATAGCATATGTACTAAAGCAATTGAAATAGTTCAATTTTCTTAATACAAGTTAAAGCAACATTCATTATAAGCATCCAAATAATAGTCTTACAAACGAATACAATACATGTGTGAAAATGTGTTGGCCTGTTAATAGGCTTCTAAATTAAGCGAAAGTTCCAACACACATCGGTATAGCATTACATCACTAACCCCCATAGCGGGACGTTGGAGCCATTACTCGCTCCTCAAAGAAAATATTTCAGACTCTCAACGCTATGTGGGAGGAGCCAAGGTGAAAAGTCTTTTGCATGTACAAATGAGGGGTATTTATAGCCAAGGGTAAAACTGGCCCTTGTGACTATTCGACTTCCCTCATGACTGTTTGACTTACATGACTCTTCAAATTTACATGTAGGTCTCTTGAACTTCCACGTTATATTACATTGATTACAACAATGTGGCCCACAATAGTGATGTGGCCGAAATGACTCATGACACGACTTGACATGATAGAGCTGGTATGTTCATGTTGCTGGTGGTGTGCATGTCGAGCTACAATGTTGCTGAGTGATGGATGTTCTCTTGGTGTATCATAGCTTCACCTCTGCATGGCAAGGTGTATGGAGTCTTCAATGGTCTTGGTGTTCACTTGATGTTGCATGTGCATGTCACTCCTTTGCTTGTACTTTGGCATGCTTCATGTGTTCATCTGTTCGTGAACAAATCTCCTCGCATCCATTTTATGTTCATCCATTTGTGAAAAAATATCCTTGCATGCTCTCCTTGTTCATCTTGTTCATCATCGCGTCATGTCTCATCCATGTACCTGTATCTACAATCACTCATGACTAGACGACATGAAATCTAGAAATATCCTAGTCTACCATGATGCATTGCCATTCGCTTTCAGTTGCAGGTGACCGGGAGAGAGGACAAGGCTCTGAAACTGTGCAAGGTAGATTTCAAGCTGGGATGTAGGCTTCGGCCACTGCCAGTGAAAATTGCACAAAGTTCACTAGGAGACTAAGATGGACAATTTGGATCAGCAGTGACTGTCGGCAGGATCTGGCTCGGCTAGAGGGCAGATCTACACAATTTTTTCCAGGGAGGCAGTGCAGGCAACAAAGGGAGACTGGTGGCAAAAACTGCACAATATCTCTAGGGAGCTGGCAGCGGGCTGCGGGAGTCTACTGGAAAAACTGCGCAGTTGTTGGGAGGCTGGCATGTTGAACATCCTTGCGCAGTTTCTGAGCTGAGTGGGATGCTGTGTAGCTGGGTGATTGCTCATGAAAATTGTGCAGTTTTCCAGTCGAGTAGCAGGCCGACTGACTGGTTGGAAAAACTGCACAATTTTTTGAGGGAGACAGTGACAGACACAGGGTGTCTGTCTGACATGTCTACGTAGTTTCTTTAGTGAGCAGAGAGGGCATGCTTTACCACTTTTGTGCAATTTTTTGGGGAGTGAGTCCCGAGGTCACTGCCCGATCAAACTCTCTGGTTGACCAGCTAGAGGCTCAGTTGATGTGCTTGTGGCCAACGCAGATTGAAATGGATTGCTGGGAAACTTCTGCAATGTTCTAGGTGACATTTGGTCGAGTCGATTCCAGGGTTGCACGATGCAGACTACCTGGGAGGAAGCCTCAAGCTCTACACAATTCTGGGCAGGAGCACATAATCATTGAGAGCTGAAATTGCGCAATGTAGCTCGGTGGATGTCTGGTTGTTGGAGGATGGTCTGGTCGACAAAACTTCAACAAAATGACCAAGTGTGTGAATGAGTGAACTTTTTCACGTGTGACCTTACAATCACACACTCAACATGACTCGACGACAAGACACCTCGAACCATCAAGACAACAACACTTAGTGTGATTGACTGATGGTGCGAGCGACAAGCGTGACACTTGTGATAGATCGTTGAACGATCGTGATGATGGTTGTGCGACAGTGCATACAACATCGTGTATGAGTGTGATATATGTGTACATAGCGAACACAACTCAAACACAACTTTCATCATCACCAAAATGAGGTCGCAAGCATGACATAGAAATCAACATGCTGAAGACGACAATTCGTCAAACAAGTGAAAAGGAAGTAAGACATGTAGAAGAAACACATGAGATGAATTTTCGTGTTTGCGCACATGCATGTTACTAAGAACAGAATGATATGACAATGACAAACAGTCCTGCGAACTCAACTAAGAGGAGTACTTTGAAAGGTGTTCTTTACTTACCATACTTACCCTCAAGATGATCATGCATCCGATGGAGTTTGCATGCGGTCTTTCTCTTTTCCATTTATTGGTTCCTTGGTCCCTCTCCTCAACTCCTTGGAAGTGATTTCAACATGTCACCCTTTCCTATAGTCACTGAGAGGTAGGTCTGCGCAATTTCAGCTGAATGCAACTCCTGTCGGAACAAGGCACTGGGAGGCTTGTCTGCGCAGTTTTTGTATGCAAGACAGACAAGACAACTTGGACAACACTGTGCAGTTTTGAGGCTCAGGGCACTGCTGCCGGATAGGGGTCTTGGGAGGACGCCTCTGCGCAATTTCTGAGTGCATTGCAGCTGGACTGCTCTGCGCATTTCTGGAGAGAAGTGTTGGCTGCTTGACTGCTTTGCACATTTTTGGAGAGCAGTGTTGGCTAGGGTCTCTATGGGTTGCGAGGTTTCAGCAAGCAAGGGAGGTTGGTGTCTCTACGCATTGCGGGGTTTCAGTAGGCAAGGGAGGAAGCTTGATGGTTGCAGAAGAAAAGCGCACAATTATGGGAAGCTGGATGAGGCTAGGTTGCTTGGTAAAATGGCTAACTGTGAGATCAGTGAAACATATGTCAAAATTGATAGGACTCGACTATGATCACATATGGAAACTTAGTGACACAACGTAGACCATCCAGAATATATAAGACATACTTTTCTTGATGCAAAAACCTTCTTGACGTGAGTGCGTGAGGTGAATGTGAAACATGTCTATGTGATGACAACCACTCATACACACACAATTCCCTTGAAGCAAGACAACATTCCCTTTGCATGAAAAACAACAAACCCTACGCCCAAATATGACACACGCTGCATGAAGATGAGAACATGGACAAATCTTAAGATCAAGGAGGGGAGCTTGAAATCATCAGCTTACCAACAAGCGACCAAGGATAATTGATAGCAGGATCAGAGGTAAGCTCCGAAATTTTCATGCGACTCAAAATTTTGGAGGGTGGTTGTCGCTGCTACAACACCACCCTTGATGGATTCTCTGGAATAACATCCACATTATGTTTTGGTGTTCATGCTGTGACATTTCTAGGCCTGGGAATCCTCCTATAGACCCACCATGACACAAAATTTAGCCTTATTCTTCCCTCTCTACGTCTCGCTTTTGGAATATCTCAAGGAGGATCTCTAAACTATTTATGTTTCCTAATGGTTGCATAAGATTATTGCTACTAATGTCTTAGTGTCAACTACTATGCTATTTTTTTCCCTCACTTCACTTACAATATAGTTATCGGTCAAACGAGAAAATGACCTAGTACCCTTTTTTTTGAGGTAGCAAAAAAACACTCGTTTTTTAAAAATGGTGATTCAGAATACACCTTTTTTTTTGGAGCATATTTTTGCCACTTTAAATTTTTTTATGTATCAATTATGAACAATATTTTTAAATGTTAGTGATTTTCATGTTGATTTTGAAAAGTGTTGATGCAGCATCAACACATTTTTTTTACAGGGCTTTTTTTTGACACTTTAAATTTTTTTATGTATCAAGTGTGAACATTTTTTTTGTTAGTAATTTCATCTTGATTTTGAAAGTACTAATGAGCATCAACCCTTTTTGTTTAAAGGGCTTAGTTTTTATACTTTAAATTTTCTAATGAATTAAGCATGGACATCTTTTTTTAAATGTTGGTGATTTTCATGTTAATAATAAAACATAAAAATAAAAATAAAAAAAACTGACAAAAAAAAATCAAATCAAATACAAAAAAAACAAAACAAAAAACAAAAAATCTATAAAAATGTAAAAATAAACATAAAACATAAAATATGACCCAAAAAAAACATGACAAAAAATAAAAAATAAAAAACATAAAACATGTTAGTAATAAAACATAAAAATTAAAATTAAAAAAACATGAACAAAAATTCAAATACAAAAAACAATATTAAAAAAAAAAAAAAAAACTATGAAATGTAAAAAAAAAGGCAAAACATTAACTCATAATAAATGAAATAAAACTTTAACGAAAAAAACAAAAACAAAATATAATAAAAAATATGAGATAAATAAATAAATAAATGATTTTTTTTTTTCAAAATATATTATAATTTAAAGAAAAATTGAGCCCCACGGCAGGTAGGTGAGTTGGTTATCACAATCGGTTGAAGTTCTAGGAAAGGCGGGGCTTTTGTACTGGAAGAGTCAAGAGTTCAAATCCCCCGAACTATCCCGGAGCTGTGGAGAGGGGCGGGCGCAGTTCCCAAGGGTTATAGTGGTAGTGGTCAGAATCGACCCCGTGT
>APFE030298125.1:173413-190113 GCA_000404065.3 Pinus taeda
GATGACATTCTTGTTTTCAGTAAAACATGGGAAGAACATTTGAAGCATGTAAAGCAGACTCTAGATGTTTTGAAAAAATAAAATCTCTATGTTAAGTTATCAAAATGTGAATTTGGCAAAACATCTTTGAAGTATTTGGGTCATATTGTAGGGGGTGGTGAATTGAAGATAGATCCCTCTAAGGTTGAAGTCATTGTAATCTGGCCTAAACCCAAATTTGCTACAGAAGTTAGAAGCTTCCTAGGAGAAACACAATATTGGAGAAAGTTTATTGCTAACTTTTCCTTAATTGTAGCTCCCTTACATGCTTTGACAGGATTGAACAAAGTGTTTTAGTGGGGAGGCCAACAGCAGAAAGCCTTCGATAAAGAAAAAATTAGTACAACACCAGTACTAACATTGCTAGATCTTCAAAGACCATTTGGGATTGAAAGATATGCCAATGACTATGCCATGGGAGCAGTGTTGATGCAACATGGGAAACCCATATGCTACCATTCTGAGACATTTAATTCTGCAATAGTTAATTATCCCACATATGATAAAGAATTGTAAGCATTAGTACAAAGTGCAAAGAAGTGGAAACATTACTTAATGGGCAAGGAAACAGTTATACATACTGATCATTAGCCACTTCAATATTTTCACTCACAAACTAAATTGCAACAATCAAGACACTATAGGTGGATGGGTTTTCTACAACAATTTCATCTAGTCATCAGATATAAGAAAGGCATACACAATAAAGTTGCAAATATGTTGTCTAGACCAATTATAAATGCATCTACTATACTTAAGCATCACTCGGTAATGCATGAAAGCTACATTGAACAGTATGCTCAAGATATAGATTTTAAAGATGTATATGCAACTTTATGTCATGGAAAAAAAGTAAAAGAATTGGACTATTATGTTAAGGACCAACTCTTGTATCATTTGGGAAAGCTATGCATTCCACAAACAGAAAGAGTTAACATAATTAGGGAAGCACAAACTTCTCAGATATCAGGTCATTTTGGTGTAAGAAAAACGGTTGCATAGCTGCAAAGATTCTGCTATTGGCTAAGAATGCATGAAACAGTTTCTAGATATATTAAAGGGTGTACCATGTGTGCTAAAAGCAAGCCCAACAATAGAAAACTAGGCTTGTACACTCCTCTTCCAGTTCCTTCTTGTCCTTGGGAAAGTGTTTCCATGGATTTTGTTGGGGGATTGCCAAAATCTAGAAAAGGTCATGACTATTTGTATGTTATTGTGGACAGGTTCAACAAAATGTGTATTTTAATACCTTGTAACAAATAGATTATAGTTGAACAAAAAATGAAATTGTTCTTTCAGCATGTCTGGGTGCAGTTTGGGTTACCCACTTCCATAGTATCTGATCGAGATTCCCGATTTGTTGGGAAGTTTTGGTCAAGTCTGTGGGAATTGATGGACACTAGACTGAAGAAGAGCACAGCCTTTCATCCACAAATCGATGGCCAAACAGAGGCGGTCAACAGGATAGTGATCCAGTTGCTCAGGGGTTATTGCAGCAAGCATCCCAAGCTTTGGGATGAACATTTATATTATGTGCAACATGCTTACAATCGTGCTAATCATTCTTCTACACAAAGATCTCCTTTTGAGACCTGTTTTGGTTTTATACCAAGGTATCCCTTGGATTTTGTCTTTGAAAAAGACATAGCGGTTGATGGACACAACGATGTGGACAAAGAAACTAGGTTCATTGAACAGATCCAAGAAATTCACCAGACAGTGCAGGAACAACTGGAAAAGATCCAAGCCAAGTACAAGGCAAGGCATGATAAGCATCGGATGGAGCATAGATTCCAAGTTGGTGATCAAGTCTGGTTGTATATTAGCGAAGACAAGATGCAAGGTGAAGGAAAGAAACTGAAGCCAATAAGGTATGGGCCTTTCAAGATACTTGAGAAAATTGGTGAGAATGCTTTCCGCCTTGATTTGCCAGCTTACATGCACATCTATTCAGTGGTAAATGCAGAAAATTTAAGACTGTTTGAACCTTCATTGATTGAAGATCCCGAAGAGAAAAGTCAATTGCCTTCTATTGATGATCTGTTGCTTGAATATCTCAATGAGTTGTAGGAAGATACAGTTATGGATAGGAAGGTGAGAACTACGTGTAGAGGAGATGTTGAGTACCTAAGAATTGGACTCAAAGGTTCAAAACCCAGCAGTGAAAAATGGATAGAGATTGGGCATGTGAGGCAGCTATATCCTCGCATGAGCGATGCTTGAAAACCAACTTTTGGTGGTCCAAAATCCTTTTCAGTGGGAATGCATGATCCAAATGGATCCTAAAACACTCTCAAAGTCTTTAAAATCTCTTAAAAATTCCTGAAAGATCAAAACCATTGCATAAGGGGAACCTTCCAAAAGGCGGAAAAACACTATCGGGAGGCAAAAACATGAGAAAACAGTGAAAAAACAGAGTATTGGAGGTCAGAACGGTGAATGCACAGTAGCTGTCAGATTTGGCCGATCAACGGTCCAGATCTGATCGGCAAATCACAATCGGCACAGACAAACGGAGGATATCGGTGCATACCATATATGTGTTGCGATGGTGATTGGCGTAGTCAACGAGGACTGTCGATCAAGCGCGCAGATCGACGGCCCATGTTGCATCGCAACATCGTAATCGGTAACCACAATGAAGCGCTTACAACGACCCAGAGTTATCATGATATGCGATTGCGATCAATCGCATCGTGACATCGCATCGAAGCAACACCATGGAGCAGGACTTATACATATACATATTTGTGATGCAACCAGTAGACCCGATAACAAATATTAACGCTATCTCACAATATTTGAGATTCGTCAAACACCATTCTTAATGTATTTTCGCAGTTTTGTTTATTAAACGAAATGCGAAGGATAAAGTGCCGATGCGATAAACTGGACCCAAAAGGGTTCGTGAATGGAAAAATATATTGTTTCAAGTCTGGGGGGAGCCATTTTTACGTTGTTTTCATAGTTTTAACGTATTTTTAAAAATACAAAGGAACAAGGCCGAAGCGACTTGTGATAGCGATTGGGGACGAACCCGATAGGAAAATAGACCGGATTTAAGGACTTTTGAAGTCCGAAATGAACAGTGTTTGGCGGAATTTCACAGTTTTGCAATGTTTCTCTGTGTAAACAGAAAACGATCGTTTTTGGCATTTTGAAGGATTTCAAAGGCCCGATGACCTATCCCGTTATAGTACAGGTGGCCACCATCCTTGGAAACGTTTAGCAATGATTTCTAACGCTTAAAAAGGGATCTGAGCAGACAGAGGTCGGGGAGACAGAAAGCCGAGAAGATCAAATGAACAGGAAAAGCAATTTGGCTTTAAATCCATAGAAAACAGAAGACATAGGTAGGCAGTGCCGAGACAAAGAGTGATTGAGAGAGTCTGTGTACTCAGAGAGGCTTGCGAGGTTCAAGCAAACTCTTGCTGTTGTATCTGTTGTGTATTGAGTCTCAAATTTAGCTCATACTGTTGTAAAACTCTGCTTGAAGACATAATAGAGAGGCAACCACTGAAGGCTAGACCAGGAGATGTAGCCCAGGAGTATTGGGTGAACTCCTCATTAAATTTGTTTTGTTATGTGTTGTCTATTATGTTTTTGTTTATTGCTTCATTGTCTGTTTATTTTGCAATCTTATTGATCCATTATATAAAATAACATAGGCACACCCAAGCACATGAGTCTATAATACCTTATTAATTGTCTTAGATCTCATTAACAGATCGTTAACACATGATAAAATGCAGCAAAAAATTACTATTAAAAACTAGAAATTTCAGAGGAATGAACTAGTGAGCTTATCTAAGTACCCAAATTCTTAAATTAGTCAAGTGTAAATGTTGTCGGGTGAATTTTGTTATTAATTTGGATTTTTTAAAGCTTAAATACAAGTGGAATCAACTTGAAATGAGCTCATTAACACGTGCTAAAATTTAGCAGAAAATTACTACTATTTTGCTTTAGGATACTCCCAAAAATTCCATAATTGTGAACTAGTAAACCAATCCAAGTAGCTCAATGATGAATATGAATTTGAAAATATGTTGTAAGGATGGATCATACTTGAAAATGTATAAATGGCCTGAAAACCGACTTATTTCAATCATTTAACCAATCTAACCTACAAAAATGAAGCATTAGTGTTAAGTGCAGAAATAGGAAATGCAAAAATTAAAGATGCAAGTGAACAAAACATTCAAAGAAGATAAATAAATTGTACAACATGGCTTTGAGGCTCGTGGGATGGCCAAGCCCAAGTATACTCAGAGTCCTATGAAGGAAACCAAGCCTTAGAAGCTAAAAATGACACCAAACTTCATTATTTGAATCAATCTAAGTACATCTCTGCTAGAAATGAAAGTAGAGTGGCTAAATGACAAGCTTTATCGACAATAAGACTAATAAATACATGCCCCCATAGGAAAATTCCAATTGGTACTTATAAAAATTGATATGGAAGCATCCTCCTTGAAAGGACGCTGCTTTCCCCTCCAAAATCCCTCAAAAAGTGGATCTGGTCCCCAACAGTAGGAATCTTCATTAAATGATAGGGAGCACATTCCTATATTCTCTAAATTTTGTTCAATAATTTCATAATATCCTATTCATTTATTATCCAATCTTGGTCCATCCTATAGCATGGATCAAGTCCCTATATATCTCATTCAGAATTTACTCAATATTCTCTCAATATTCTACAAAAATAAATAATATTAGGCACATAATATGCAATTATCATTAAACATTCCTAATGAACACATTATATCTAAAAAACATGTCATCAAATGCAAAGAGAGAGGTTAAATGTGTTGAAGGATGGTCAAATGGGCCTTAAATTCTATATAATTTAGAGGCCCATCATTGGCCATCTATGTATCACTTGTACTCGGTGACTCTATCTCTTCACATCATTACTTGGTATATGCTTCATGTTGATTGATGGGGGATACATCAAGGCCTTCCTTCCATGTATGTCTTCCTACCGACATCAAATCATTATATAGGAAGTGTGTCCAGAAATTAGCTATACCTTGGAGCTTGTAGTCATAAGTGGTAGGTTTCCTCATGATCAATAATGGGTTTTCCTTATTGGATCTTGATCAACCAAGTATATGAGTGTTTGATATCAAATATTCTATTCACACATTCTCATCAATGGTGGGTCCCTTTGCATCTATAACAATATCCCTCAATCATTGGTAATCAGATGATTTCTATCATCCTCAACATCAAATAATTTATTCACATGATGTAGAGTTGTACCATTTGGGATTTGGTTGAAAACCTTGGGATAGGGAGAATCTCCTTCATACATGAAATCCCTCCCAAGTATCCATGGAGTATTTTACTATATTATGTACTTTGAAGAACACCATATGCACTCTCATTTGTGTCTGATTTCTTCTTAATCTATACTATGACATAGATCCACATTGTATTTTCTCATGGCTATGATCTCTTTATTAATGGCATGGATTCACAATGTATTCATTGATGGCAATGTGCTGGAATTTTATGTCATGGATTCATAGTATATTGTGTTGGCAATGAGCCATTGTTATTTCTTTTACCGAACATGGGTATGCCTACCTCAAGGATGATCCGTATGATTGGTTGATGAATTAATAAGGCCCTAATTGGTTTATCGTCCTTTGGCTCCTTCCTCGTGCCACCATGAGAGTTGTAGTATTATAATGTGTTTCAACCATTAATTTATCTTCTAACCTCACACATTAATGGGTATCTATTACAACCTTATTTATCATCCCTTAGATAAGGTGAGATACCTATCGTACTTAGGAGGATGATATATTGATTCCTAACCCTTGGAAATCCATAATTATAGCTCCATCACTCATTGTCTTCTTTCAAAGATTGATGATAGATCCAAATAGACTAGCAAAAAGTGATAACCTTACAAATCTTCCAAATGTACTCATTTCAAAGGATATCTATTTGAGAAGGATGACTGATGCCTTATTAAATGGCTTAGGATTTTGTACTAGACTCTAAACTCAATAAGACCTAGATGTCTATATTAATCCTCTCATGTCCTTGTAAAACCTATATAAGGAGCCCATTTTTAAGTGAAAATGAGGAGAAAGAGATAGGTAACAAAATGTTGCAAACATTTCTTAGAGAGACTCCTTGCATTCAATAAGTATCCTTATTAGTGATTATAAATCAAGGAGGATTTTGGACCAAGGAAATAGGAGGGATCTCTACATTTAAGGTATATAAGTATTTGACCCTTTCTTATATAATATATATTTCATAGTTTCCCCTAATTCTTGTTGTTCAATATATGAATTTGATTAGATCTATATTAGCTTGAATAATTTGGAGTAGATCTAGTATATATCTTTAATGAATCTTTATTAGGAGAGTAGACTTGGTTTCTCTTGTTGTCTTATGTGCAATATACAAGTATGAGCTATGGAGGAAATATATTTAGGAGTTGAAGTGATATCCTATGCAACAACATCAATCATGGGTATTATTGGACTTAAGAGGCAAAGGTTTCCACTCATAATCCCCCTCTCTTTTCTTATCTATCAAAGAGACATCTTAGAGGCAAGGTCTAGGTGAGATCATT
The DNA here is from genome assembly GCA_000404065.3 of Pinus taeda. Lineage (NCBI taxonomy): Eukaryota > Viridiplantae > Streptophyta > Pinopsida > Pinales > Pinaceae > Pinus > Pinus taeda. The sequence goes on from APFE030298125.1 coordinate 180,054, forward strand.
GAATTATCTATCAAGTGTTGCATACAAATCTTGGGCATACCCATGGAATTATTATCTTGTATAGAGGGGGAAATTCCTCATAACACCTATTTAAGCCCTCTATAGGGTTTAAAAACTCAAAGCCAAAACCATGAATTAGAACATAAAATGATGAGGAAGCCACATATCCCATTATCCATTTTATCAAAGGAAGATCAACGCTATGAAATTTGCTCCTTAAAAATGATAGGAAACCAATAATTACAATCCACTTTAAGGGGAAACCTCCTTTTACAATGAATATAATGTACAAGACAAGAATTTATGACCCTAAGACTAGGTCTACTTAGTATATATATAGGAGACAAAGTGTATAATAAAATGGGACCATTAAAGGTTCTACCTGACCTCCTAATATAACAATTAAAATAGTAATAAAATATTATTAGGGCCCTAATATAGGGCCAAAGGGCCATAACATATGCCCCCTATTTAAAAAAAAAAAAATCCCTCAAAGCTTGTAGTTGAGGGTGTTTCTTCACAAACTGTTCATTTTCCCAAGTAACTTCTTCTAGAAACAAATTCTTCCGCTTAATTAGGTAATGGTTCTATTTCAAAGTGATTGATAACATTGATCCATAACTTTTTCTAGTTCAAGAATCAAATTTTCTTCTTCATCTAATTTTGGAAGTTTTGTTTGCACTAGTATAGCTTATCCCACAACGTTTTTTAGGCAAGACACATGAAAAACCTTATGAATGTGAGAAAAAGGAAAATCTAACGCATATGCCGCTAGTCTAATCCTACAAATAATCTTGTAACTCCCATAAAATTTTGGAGTTAATTTATGATTCTTCTTTTGTTTGAGTGTAGATTACTTATAAGGTTGTAGTCTAAGAAATACTCAATCATCCTCCTCAAATTGTTTTTTACTTTGATGTTTATTTTCTTATTGCTTCATCATGTTTTGTGCCACTTCAAGGTTTTTCTTAAGAATTGTCAAAGTTACTTTAGTATTCTCCATATGTGACTCTATTGCTTGTACTTTGGACTTATCTTGTAAACAATATGAGATACCAAGAGCTAAATATCCATAAAGAGCCTCAAATGGGGTCATTTAAGTAGATGTATGATAGGTAGTATTATATCACCATTCTACCATAGGAAGGCACCTCATCCATTGAAATGCCTTATCTAAAGGATATCATTGCAGATAACATTTAAACATTTGTTTATCAATTCTATTTGACCATCTATTTGTGGATGACATGTTGAACTCATCATTAGTGTTGTTCCACTCATCTTCCATAATTATTTCAAAAAACTACTTGTAAATTTTGAATCTTTGTCACTTATTATTACCTTAGGAAGACCATAAAGTCTATAAATTTTCTCCAAGAACACTTCTGCCACTTGGATTGTTGTGTATGTACTTTGAATTCCATAAAAGTATGCATATTCTATGAGTTTATTTACTACACAAAAATGGATCATTTACCTTCATATTTTGGTAACCCTATAATAAGGTTCACTGATATTTTTTGCAATCTTTGATTAAGCATATGTATTGGCTGGAGTAACCCTAGAGATTTTACTCTCTCTCCTTTAATTCTTTGGTATACCTGACATTCACTTACAAATTTTTTCTTTCTTCATTCCTTCGAAAAAAAAGTTATGATCCTTTGATATGTTTTAAGGAACCCTACATATCTTGCCATCAGAGAGTCATGGGACTCCCTTAATGTTTGTTTCTTCAACTTTTATTGAGGGCATAAAAATATCCTACCCTTGTACCAAATTATATCTTCTTATTTCTAGTCCCATTGTTCCATAGAGTTCATTCCTTCCTTTATACATTGTGTTTTTTGTATAGTACCATTGTCATTTTACCATTAATAGTGAGCTTTTTCCAGCCATACTAGGATAGAAGATGTTATCAAATATAAGTTTTAGGCTTCTTCTATTCTAGGAGAGCATCCACTACCACATTTTCCTTCCTGTAGTTGTAGATTATTTCAAAATCAAACCCTTGCATTTTTTCTACCCAATTTTGTTGATCTTCTAATGAAAAAATTGCTCCAAAAGGTACTTTAGGCTATCATGGTCTATCTTGATTTTAAAGTTTCTCCCAATGATATATTGTCACCTTTTTTTATTTCATTTAGAATTTCTTCCATTTCCTTTTCATATGTTGATTTCACCAAAGTCTTTTCCCTTGAATTGCTTGTTTTCCAAAGATAATGGTCTCCATTCTTGGGTCAACTCAGCTCCAATTCCTTGTGTTTATGCATCACACTCTACTATGAATGTTTTCCCAAAATCAGGTGTTGCCAATACTAGTGTAGAAGACATTACTTTTTTAATATGGGTAATGCCAAAATAGCTTCATCATTCTATACAAATGAATTTTTATTCAAGACATATGCGAGTGGGCTTGTAATGTGTGCACAATTCTCAACAAATTTTTAATAATATCTTGTAAGTGCCAAAAATACTCTAAGACTCTTGAGGTTGTTAGGAATAGGCAATTTTATAATATCTTGGATATTTTGAGTCCACCTTAACTCCTTTCAAAACAATATGACCCAAATACTCTACTTCTTGTTTTTCAAAATCACATTTGAGTCCTTTTGCAAATAGTTAATTGTTCTCAATAATTTGTAGAAATTTATCCACATGTTTAATGTGCACTTCCCATGATTTATTTTAGATAAGAATATCATCAAATAAAACCAACACAAATTTTCTAAGATGAGGACGAAAAATATTGTTCATAAGGCTTTGAAAAGTAGGAGAAATAGTCAACCCAAAAGGCATGAACAAGAACTCATATTCCCCTTCACGTGCTCTAAAATATGTTTTTGGGATGTCTTTTTTCCTTAATCTAATTTGGTGGTATCCTAATTTAACATCAAGATTTGTAAAATAAGCCACTCCATGAAGCTCATATAAAAGGTCATCAATATTCATCAATATTTTGGATAGGGAATTTATCCTTAATGGTGATTTTGTTTAGATATATGTAATCAACACACATCCACCATGAATTATATATTTTGTTCTCATCACCACTGGAGCTAAAAATGAACTCCTACTATGTTGGCTAATAGTTGAATCTAGCATGTATTGTACCATTTTCCCAATCTCCCCTTTCTGATGATGAGGATATATATAAGGCTTTTTAATAGGAGGAGTGTTTTCATTTATTAATTCAATTTGATGTTCATGATCTCTAGATGGAGGTATACCTTTGGGAATTTGTTGGAAGACTATATAGTGATTTTCCAAAGTTATTGTATGTTATTCAGATGACACCCATGTGTCAAAATAAATGTATGTTATTCATATTGCACCCAGGTCGCATATGTGAAGCTCAAACTCCAAAAGAATGTTACAAGTCAGAGTTTCCTAACAGTCAAATTTGGGCACGATTCCCGAGGCGATGAAGTTGAACTCTAAAAATTTCATAATATAGGTTTTATTCCCAGTATGCAAAATTGGTTAAGTATTGGATTGTTTTCCAAAATTCAATACGATTTGAAAGATATGCTTGACTCTTTAATGCTAATCTGCCAAAAATGCACAAATTCACCCATATTTGCAAACAGTGCCCATATTTGAGGAAGACATCAAATCAGTCATCTAATATAGAGGGGAATGAATATCATCTATCTTCAACGTATAGAAATTATTTTTTGAGTTGTATTTCTATTTTAGGTAGTAAATGACCCAATCTTACCTTGGTAATTATCATTTTTCCATATTCAATTTATTCTACAGTTAGGAAAATCTGAGATTGGAGGATTGGCTTTGATCCACCCCAATGCTCCTCTTGTACAAATATTCAAATCTAGAACAGAGTTGGGGGGTGCTAGTCATTCATTTTGTAATAGGCTTGGGATAGGTAGCTAATAGGAGGTTCAGTATGACAACAAGCTTGAGTGCTTCCTTCTTGTGAACCAAACTATTTTTCCATTCAATGAATGCTTCTTGTTCTTAATCCTTGGTGCATCATCTCAATTTTATTTGACTAGTCTTGGTAGTGTTAGCCAGGCTAGGAAGGGCCCCTCAATCTTGTGTAACAATATGCCTTTTTTTTCTAGTTTAACTTATGTTATTTAGATTATCTTTATAATTGTTAGATTGCTTTGTGTTATAATGATTTGTCTTTAATTTCAACATTTGATCTTGGGAAACTAACCACGAAATCAAGAATCCTTTGTTCTTTTAGATCTAATATGCTATTGAATGCATGAACATTGCCTTGTGGAGCGAAAGATTGCATTTTGGGGCTATGTCAAGGTATCTGAGACAAGGATTGGCTAGACAATCTTTAGTTTCCACTTGTGTTAATTCACATTTCTCCTTTTCTTTCATGAAAATGTTATTTGATTGTTAATATTTAGTAGTAGTTTCTAGCATTATATTTGATTAGATTAGAGCATTAATCTTGCATATACTTTACTTGCATCTCCAAGTATTATCTTCCTGATTCGATAATTAAATGTTGGAAATATAATACATATATTTTGACCAACATTTTTGGCATCGTTGTAGGGGAGGTGCTAGAAATGGATGAGAACATTGGTAGTTTAGATTTTTTACTATTTCTACCAACACTTGTAACTTTTGGGAGGATAAATACTAAGATGCAAGATGCCCTTGTTTCACAATATCTGAAAAAGGTTCTAATTTGTCGCATCCACTTTAATGGATTTTTCTAAAGCCTTGTCATGATGGTTTAGTGTGTTTTTTTCATGCAAGTGTGGTTTGCTTTAATTTTGTGGTTAGTTTTAATTCATCGTCTTATAAGTTAAGATTTTAATTAATTATGATTGTTGTAAGAACCACCCATACACTAATCCATGTGATGGACAAGAATTGGAAACTAGGAAGGAAACATATAAGAATGTTTAAGGATCTATTGGAGAATGCTAATCAATAACTTTCTCAAATCCTAGCAATAGCTGGTGTTTCTACCTCTCAAGAAGAGCAAATCTTGGCAGTAGTCAAGAATATATCCGCCTCTCTAGAATTGATACAAGAGGAGAAGATCTACGAGTCATCTTTATAAGAATATCCAAAATCCTTCCCTAATCACCTTTGTAGATCTTCTGACGAGACTAAAGAATCATGGACCGAGTTTGACAGAGAGAAATAATCACAACTTGAGATCGATGAGTTCTCAACATATCTACCATTAGATCTCCCATTCACTTAAGATACCAACCATCTGCTGGTACGAGATCTACATGGCATGGCAAAGGAAGGCATACATTAATGGATTAACTGAGAAAGGGAGCTAAGGATATTATGACTATATTGAACGTTGTTTCCAAATGACTGTCAGATCAAAGCATCACTCTCTTCTCCAAAAATTATTGACACCACATCACTTGAAGCAGTTGTTCTTTCATACTATGGTATACATGGAAGCCTATTTCTTAAACCTGAGTATGAGTATATTTACTATCTTGTTATGAACATGGCTTCATTGGAAGTACTCCTACACTTGTTGGAGAATGTTCTTTCTAAATTAGGATAGTGTGGTATAATGAATAAATGAATAAAATTAGTAAAGATAAAAATAAATATAGTTGTGAAAATCAAGAAACTGACGCAACTAAACATGAATCTCGTTTGAAAACTAGCTTTCTTGGCAAGTAAGATCCAAAATAAACTATGTATGTTTATATTGGTTCCATTAGTTCTTCAAAACATTTTTGGTTTTATGCTTGAGTTGGCTAATGTGGGATTCCTTAAGGCCCACCTTCTAACAAATTTTCCCCCATCAACTTCAACACCCTATTTGGGACCAAGATCAAATATATTTGTGATTGCCTTGGAGTTTACATACATCAATGGAAGAATTCCTCACTAACAACAAGAGAATACCTCAATGTCTCTTGATTTCTAGATCTCGCAGGTCACTCAACTTCAAAAAAAGGCAGGGATCCACTTTCTAACATAAACTTACAACCTTTAGATCGATTTCAACACTGCTAGAATCTCCAAGCATATGTATAGTTTAAACTTCAGTTTAGGACAACAATAATTAATGTCCATCAACATCAACTCCAACCTTTATCAATTATAGGATGAGTTCTCAAGAATTTTTCCTTATATTGTTCATATTCTATCCTTAACAAGCTCAAATTCAATAATTATCTCAGCAAGTGCCAGAAAATAAACAATTTAGACATAAACGCACTTATACTTCTTTCAATTTATTAAGTATAAAGGAAATTTGTATGCAACTTCTCGTATTCTTGTCATTTTTTCTTCTCCCTACTTAATTTAATTTGTTACTATCATATTGTGCTTACTATATTATCCATCATTCTATCTATTTTTTTCCCAAATTAATCATCTTTGAAAGCATATAAACTAGTTTATATTTCAAGAATTATGTTCCCTTAAAGGCTCGGATGGCGCAATGCCCATGCCAATGTTGATATCCTCAACAATGTGAAAAATACAGTGAGCTCTATTGTTTTACCCATGTTAATAGTTTTGGCATTGAATCCTTTGCATTAGTTTCAAAAGTTACCGTTGAATGTCTTAGATAATGATTTTGATAAAGGTGAAGACATAATTGCTCTTGTTGGTCTGCTTCATAAGATGCAAATAGAAAACAAAATTACTACAAAAAATAGAGTCTAGGTATTGGGTTAAATGAAAGGATGTCAATTTGAGGTCATGTTTTGTCACATACCAATGGTTGGATCCCTAGACATGAGGTGACTTTGAAATTAGGACCCACCTTAATAAGATATACAACACTAGGGATAAGCATACGCTCAGTGGGGAATATAGTACTGGTGAATAATTTTCTTCTTCCCAAGCCTTTGTGGGAACTTGCACAAAAAATTGAAGAATGCACAGATGAAAGATCACACAAGAGACTATCCCTTTTGATGAGAGATTTGCCTATACTATTCTTCTCTCATTTGACAACACTTAACAACTTGATATAGGTTTGCGTGAGGAGTTTTTAACATGGTTTAATTTCCACAAAGGGTTTGGACTCCGATACTTTCATTTTCTCGGTCAATGTGCCAAAGACTGAAGCCAAGCTAGTTTGGAAAGTTGTGTCGATCTACATAAACCCATTGTGGAATTGTGTTTGGGCCTATGTGTGGAGTCGAGGGTATCGTGAGACTGCAAGACAATGGAATCTTTGTTTCTCTTGACCACTTGATCCTTGCCACAACAATCCCAATCCTACTGAATTGGAGTTTGATGTAAGAATCTCAAATCCTATGAAAGCAAATTTGTTAGAAGTTCCACCTATTTGAGTAGCTTTCTGAAGTAAAGTAGTGGAAAACATTTATGTGTTGTGAGTGTGTTTTGGCTATTAGTTTCCATGTTGAAAGGCATAGTTAATGAATCAATGCAAGGACTATATTTTCTTGGATTGTCTCTTGTACAACAATAAATTTTCTAGTTCGAAAGATTGGAAAAGGAGTATCTTCCAAGGAAAACATTTTGAGCAAGAAATAATCATTCCAAGCCTGTATCAAATCCAATGGTTCATAGCTCTTTTCTCAATTTTACTCCCTTTCTCTTTAGATCTTCACATCTTGGGATGTTTTTCTTTATGAGGTTATCGAGATCATTTTCAATCTAGGATCGACACTATTCTAGAAAGAGCATCCACTACTACATTGTCCTTCCCTGATTTTTAGATTATTTCAAAATCAAGCCCTTGCACATTTGCAACCAAATTTTTTTCTCTTCTAATCACATTATTTGCTCTAAAAATTACTTTAGGCTAGCATGGTTTGTCTTAATTTTTAAGTGTCTCCCAATGAGATATTGTCACCTTTTTTTATTGCATTTAGAATTGCTTCCATTTCTTTTTCATAGGTGGATTTCACCAAAATATTTTCCCTTGAATTGTTTGTTTTCAAAAGATAATTCTCTCCCTTATTGGGTCAACACTGCTCCAGTTCCTTGTGTTGCAGCATCACACTCTACTATGAATGTTTTCCCAAAGTCAGGTGTTGCCAATACTAGTGTAAAATAAATTGCATCCTTGAATAGAAATAATGCCAAAGTAGCTTCATCATTCTACACAAATGAGATTGAGGAAATAAACCTTCAAGAAACTATTACCTCCCTTACATAACCTTCCCTAGGATGCTCTCAATATTGACACATCATTGCCAATGGCTTGCTTGATTATGGTTACAAAAAGGTTGGGGGATTTTACTAAGAATTGGGTAGTTTTGCTTCATTATTGCAGCCTTCAGTATCATATTATTCATTGAATATTTCTCCATTCTCACTATGTTCCATCACCTTTGTGGCAACAATAGTTTTGCAATGCTTTTGGGGCTTACCAATGGAAATAATTGATGGATATTATAGTCTACGGAATTCTTTTGTCGTCAGTCTCTTTGTTGGGGGGAATGTAGAAATTCCCACTATAGATCACTTGATAATGCAATAGACTAAAGCAAAATACTTGATCTACTTCTACAACCAATTCAGCGGAAGCTTAATCGAACATGAGAAACATCAATAAGAACACATATAACTGATAAGAAGGAATCACTCACACATAACATGGAATAAATATCCAGGGGAAAGCACCAGCCTAAAACCCCATCTCTGTATTATCATACAAGTGGAAATATAACCAATATTACAAAAAGAATCAGCTCAAAAGCTATCCTGCTCTCTCTGCAATACCTCTGCTACTCATAGACATTCAAAGGCCTCTATATAACCTCTGGTCTGCCCTCCAAGCCTCCTATTTCTTTGTGCAATTCTAATTGGGGTCCAGTGTAGCCACTTGTGTGAATTGGCCTCTTCACACACTCACTAACCTTTGATCCAACTACGCAGTCCTGAAGGAGATAAATCCTTCTCCATGGATAAGTTTCCTTTATAGGAAAAATCCATCCAACTGATAGTACATTATCCCTCCTCTTATCTCAACTGGGTCTCTGTCTGAACTGCCATGCATGAGTTATTCATGAGAGAATATTTAGTTATCTGAAGTGCAGTAGTTATATGCAAGCATGCATTAACTAACTGAACTCACATTAATTTAAACAAACTGTTTAAATCAATCTAACTAGACTTGACTCAGTTAACTGAACCAACTAATTACAACTTAAATTAGAACTCATCCTTATCTCTTTAACTGATATAAATTCCTCAATTAAGAGAGAAATTGTTGCATGTCCTCACATAGACTTCATGTTTGATTTTTCACAACTAATTAACTCATGGTGAATTAATTTATTTATTTTCAAATAGTTGTTAAGTTCAAATTCGAATTTTACTTCCTATTTTTAGTCCAGGCACTGACTAAAATTGGAATCCATCCCGAACTGCTAAAAATAGAATTCTATTTTTAGCACTTCCATTTTTCATTCCCTGTTGCTCAATCCAGCACTGGTACCCAAACTACTATTTATAGCAGTGCTATTTTTAGCACTTCTATTTTTAGCATTTCTTGTTTCCATTTTCAACTCTCCCTCTCAACAAGAAAGGCTTCAACTCGAACCCAATCCTATACCTTTGGAATGTTTAGCATGCAACACTTCTACCAAGTGTGGTTGCTCCAGAAACTCTAGAAACAAAAAAAACTCCCCACTGACCTCTTTGTTGGGCTAGAAACATACTCTGATGTTGAAGCTCTACCTGTTGCTGACAAGTGCTCCCTCTCTGACCTCTAAGCCATTGCAACACTCCATGCATCTCGCACCATTGCACACCTCTTTGTGCCATCCTGCACTGTTGCAACACTCCTATGCCTCTCGCATTGTTGCAACCTGCTAGCTCTACACTGTGTTGGGACTCCTACACTGTAGCTCTCTTTGCCACTCCATCCGCATCTGTCTCTACCCAATCAGCCAGTCCTACTACTCCTCGTTGGGGATCTTGTAGCAAAGTCAAATCAAAGAGGTTGGGTACCTCAAGAATCCTGCCCCTCCTCCTTGGGACGATCACTCCACATCGCCCCACCTCCTACCTGGAGGTATGGTTGCATGTGATCCCTCAACCCACCTGGCTCGAAGTTTCCCCCTACTGGAGTTCTTTGCATGAGTAGATGTCTCTACTCGAT
>APFE030298125.1:199824-226892 GCA_000404065.3 Pinus taeda
ATTCTTGTGGAGGAATGATTGATTATGTAGGTGAATGACATGAAGAGGTTCCTAGTTTATGAGGAATCAAATGGAAGAGTAGTCACGACAAATATATGAGACCAACATCATGTGGTTATGAGTCGATATTGTGTGATTATATTATGTCTATGTTATGGACATGCTATACTAAGGGATACATCAATGAAATGAAAGAAGTGTGGTCGCGGGATGTTGTGATAAGCATAGATGGAGGAGATACATTGAAAGCAAGGTTGTTTGGTAGAGACAATGTGGTTTTGGATGTGTGGTACTATTGTTGTGCATATGGTGTATATGTTGTACATGTTGCATATGTGATGTTTTGTGCATGCGTGTTGTGTATATATAGTGTGTGTACATGTTGTTTGTGCAGTGTTATGTACAGGGTGGTACAAATAGTGTTGTGTGAATGTTGCATATGCAATGTTGGGTATAGATGGTGTTATGATATGATTACATATGCGGTGTTGCATACATTATTGTGTTGTGCACATGTTGGATATGCAGTATTGTGTATATATGATCTTATGTACATGTTGGATATGCAATGCTATGTACATGCCGTGTTGCATGCATGTTGTACATGTGGTGCTATGTACATATGGTGTTGTGTGCATGATTGTACAAGTGGTGTTGTGTGCATGTGGTGTTTTGTATATGTTGTACAAGTGGCGTTGTGTGTAGGTGGTGTTATGTACATGTCGTGCATGTGGCGTTGTGCAAATGTAGTGTCGTGTACACGTCATGCATGTGGTACTGTGTACATGTGGTATTGTGTACATGTTGTACAGGTGGTGCGTTGTACATGTGGCGTTGTGTACACATTGTGTAGGTGGTGCTTTGTACAGGTGTTATTGTGTACATTTTGTACATATGGTACTGGTGTACATGTGGTATTGTCTGCATGTCGTACATGTTGTGTTGCGGGCATGCGGTACTATGTATATGCATTGTGTAATTGTGGTATCGTGACATGTGTACTCGTTATGTTGTACTCTATGTAGTACATGTATTATGTTGTATTGTATACTAGGTGTAGGTGCATGTATTGTGCGACATTCTACATAGGGTATAGATGTATGTGTTGTGTTGTATATCGAGTGTAGGTGCATGTATTTCATGGTGTTGTATGTCGTGTGCGATTGTATGTGTGTGATGCACAATATGTGTATGTGCACATGGTTGAGGAGAAGGAATTGGGTGTTTGTTGGGTGTGGCAATCGATCCAAAATGCGTACGGAATAAGGACAAAGGTAAAAGCTAAGGATTTATTAAAGGATAAGTATCAGTGTTTTATTTTAGTTTTATTATGCATGTGATTTATGATTCTGGTCTATGATGATTACATGTGATCTATGATTCTGGTTTATGATGGCTACATGTGATTTATGATTTTGATCTATGATGGTTGTGTTTTGACCTAACCTGGTGTGATATGTTTATACATGATGATTTGGTCAAAGATGATAGTTTGACTTGTTGTGACAGGATGCAAACAAAATTGCAAGAATACCTTATTGTCGGGCCACCAATGAGGTATTATTTGAAGTTATTTCAATTTATTTATAACCTAATGGAAATTATGTGCTTGGTAGAGGAAAGCATGAAATGCAAGGTTGGTTGGTTGAAAATGGCTACAAGAATTAGATTCAATGAAAGGAATTGGAACATGCAGCAGTATGCTCGTAGAGCACTTCAGAAGTAGGGCCATTGTGGGACAATGGTACCCAATAGTGTCCATTGATTTCCATGAGCATGTTGTGCCTGGTATGATGGTTTTAAGGCAGGGATATGCCTTGGTATTTGTATCTTTCGATGCAAGGAAGCCTTGCCAAGGGATGGATTTTCTGGGATGGGAGTGCCAACGGAATTTGGAAGGCGTGTGACTGCACAAAAGGGGGTGACCGGATTTCCTGAGAGACTGTGTAGCATAAAAGGGAAGGTCGAGGATATATTTGTTTTGGTCATTAGCATTCCCAGATGGAATCAGATGCACATTGGGAGTTCTCCCTGGAACAATGAGTCAGTAATTGTCCACTGAGAGGACAAGTGGCACAGGATTATAGCGTTGGGCATTGGATGCATATTTGACCTTGTAGTGAATTATGGACTTCCTGGGAAGCAAGTGAATCCTAGTATTACTTTGAGGGTGGATATGTGAGCATCTAGATTCCTTGTTACGGATGCAAGCATCATATCCTTTTATTTGTATCGAGATAGATTTATAAAGCTCCATAGAGAGTATGGTTATTTATTGGTTGAAGAAAATGTGTATGTGTATATGTGATTATTATTGTAAATACCATAATGAGATGTGATAAAAGCTCCAGTAACTTTATGGTTGTCATGTTTTAGCAGATGGTCATTGTAAATATTGAAATGAGCTAGGCTATAAAGCTCCATGGGCAGTATGTTTTGTTATCAGTGGTCTTGCTGGTTTTAGGTATCATTGAACATCAAGGATAGTGTTTCCCCAAGGTGAAGGGTTCTATAACAACCCTGGTTAAAAATTCATGTAAAAATATATATTACCACGGTCATGGGACACGTATTCCAAGTTGAATGGTACGGAAAACATCATAGTGGGGTGCCACTTTGATTTATTATGGCTAAGGAAATTGGCAAAGGCTTTGGAAATGAAAAATGGAATTTTAGCACATTTATTTATGAAAATAATGGAAATTAGGAGAAAATGAAGGTGAAAGGTCATAGGTTTCATGTGAGGAGGAAAATGAAGAAAATAGAGGCCTCATTCATAAAAAGGCTTCTGAGGATCAGTGGGAAAGCTTGGTCAATTCAGTTTTGGTGGAGATCTCTTCTATTCTCTCTCTCTCTCGTACTATTGTATACTTAGAGTTTTCTTGGAGCACTCTTGGAGAGTGTGGCATACTTAGAGTTTTGGAGCAACAAGGCAAAGGAAGAGCATGAAAACACAAGAGGACATTAGGATCAACAACTACAATGGGTTTTGCTTGCAGGTATCGAGTTGCATGTATGTTTTCCTCACTAGTTTTGGCATGCATGGCCCATGCATGTGGTTTCTTGGTCATGATCTGTCATTGGCATGGAGGATTGCCTTGAGACAGTGGATTTGCATAACCTTTCCATTTCTTGGATAGCCATGGTTTTGTGGGTTTATTTCCTTGTTTTTCTGGTTGGCTCTCATGTTTCCTTAGCTTGGGTTGAGTTACTAGTTCTTGGAAGCATTGGTTGGACAAATGCTCTAGAAGCCACATAACAACTTGGGTTGAGTTACTAGTCTTGGAAGCCTTAGCTAGAAAAATTCTCTAGAAGCCCTAGGTGGGTTGAGTTACTAGTCCTGGAACCCTTAGTTGGACAAATGCTTTGGAAGCCTGGGATAAGATGGGTTGAGTTACTAGCCTTGGAAGCCTTGGTTGGAACAAATGCTCTGGATCCCTGGAAGGCTTGGGTAGAGACCAATCTGATGATGGTTTTTTGATGTCCAATTGTGAGGTGGAATCACTATTTGATGGGTTGAGATGGTTTGGCCACTAGAAGCGCTGGATGGTTTCGATTGATGTGTTTTATGAGATCCCACATTCATGCTTGGAATATGGCATGGAGGTGATTGGCTGAAGAGAGATTTGGCTCAACCATGTCTACGATTGGGTGGAACGTGGTAGTCCCATACCGAGTTGGATTTTGCATCATTAATATGAGGTTATTTCTCCTTGTTAACCCATGAGTATTATATTAGTTTATATGTGGATTATATGGCTATTATTGCACTGTTATTCTCACGGTTTTATGTTGGTTATAATCATGGTTAATTAAATGGTTCATGTCATCGTTATTTCATGTATTTACTTGTATTTTTTAAAATGATGGATGAAAGACCTAATTGATGTCATAACAATTCAATGGAGAAGGTGGTGATCCTTCTTGTCATGTCTCATAAGAGTTTTCAGTCATTCATGATATGTCTTGTATCTTAGACCTGTAGGTTGCATTGATGCTAAGTGTTTGATAAAACGTCAGTCCCAGTTGGGGATGGTCAGGTCTAGCCCTGGAGTTAGTTTTTGGTTTATTATTCTTGTCATCATGTGTTTAATGGATTCTAGAGGTTACATATCAAGCTCGAGGCAGTGGTCGTAATTCTGGGCTTGAAAAGTGCCTTAAATCTTGCGAACACTAGCACAGGTCTACTGGAAATAGTCCCTGGACGTAGGCATGTAGGCTTGTGGGAGCATCAAAATCTCTCTGGACGCTGGCATGCCCATAGCATGGGAATGTCCAGAGGTTTAATAGCTTAAAAATTTAGTGGGACCCAGGGTATGATACCTGAGTGGTTGGGATGGCTCCTGGGACTGTTATTACTGATATGGAAGGTATGTTTGATGTGTTTCCATCGATTCCACTTCCTTAAGGTAACCTACGATGTTGAATCATATCATAGTAGCCTCTCATCACATGTTTACCATGATTGGTCGATTACTTGGGTAGATGTGGGAGAAGGGTGTTACAAAGTTAGATCCTGACAAGGGGAATGAAAAAGGGAACCATATTACTGATTCAGAGCCCAATGCCACCGTTGTCACCACGAAGGTCTAGAAGATTGAGCCAGAAGACCCATAGGAAAGGGAGTGTATTTTCCACTCATAAATGTAGGTGAAGGGGTTACTGTTGCAGCTCATTGTCGACAATGGGAGCCAAAAGAACCTCCTCTCAGCATTAGTAGTTAAACAATTGGGCCTACTGGCTACACCAAACCCACTGCCATACACCATTTGGTGGCTCCACCAAGGATGACATCTTCGCGTCAGCTAGCAATGTTGCCTGCCATACAACATCAATCCCTTCAAGGATGAGGTACTATGTGACATTGCTCTTCTTGAATTTTGTGATGTACTATTAGGCCAACCATACTTGCAGAAGTGTCATTTTGTGTATGAGTCTATGTCTCGCACTATTATTATTACTTCGGGCAATAGTTTATACAGGATACCAGAGGTAGCCCCGCCTACCACCATCTCTTTGATCTCTGCTAAGAAATGCAATAAGATCGTTTCTTAGATCGGGAAATTTTTTTTCTTTCTTATTTTCTCTCAAATTAAGGGGAAGATCGTGGCCACATCCATGGCCCTCGGGAAGAGTTCCTCCACATAAAAAAGTAGGTGGATAAGGTAGTGGAAGAATAAAGCGACAACTTCTCCTCACCCACAAGGGTATACTTGCACTGTCAGGTCAAGAATTCCATCGATCTGACTCCTGGAGAACCTCTACCCAATGGGCCAATATACAGCCGCTCCATTCTGGAAAATGAAGAGATCAAGAAAAAATCCAAGAGTTGCTACAAAAAGGGCACATTTGACCATGTTCCTCACCTTATGGGAGACCAATTATACTTTTACAAAAGAAGGATGGGACCTGAAGGCTTTGCGTTGATTGTCAGGAACTAAACAAAATCATTGTCTAGAACAAGTATCCAATCCCATAGATTGATGACCTTTTGGACTAGCTCAAGAGGGCCAAGTATTTCAGCAAGATCAATTTGAAGTATGGTTATCACTAGGTTCCAATAGATGCCACGAATGTATGGAAGGCCAACTTTAAATCCAAAGAGGGCTTTTTTGAATGGTTAGTCATGCCTTTTAGGTTGACAAATTCCCCTGCAACTTTTATGAGGTTGATGGATGACATCTTTCCACCCTTCACCAACTCGTTCATGGTTGTATATTTGGATGACATCCTCATCTTCAACAAGAATTGGGAAGAACACTTGAAACACATTTGGAAGGTCCTTCAAACTCTACAACAACACAAACTATGTAACAACATGGAAAAATGCACCTTTAGCATGAGTTAGGTCCAATATATAGGTTACATCATAGATGGTCAATGCATGCATGTGGATCGAGCTAAGATCCAAGTCATTCAAGATTGGTCAGCCCTGACCACTCTAATGGAGCTTCGCAACTTATTGGGCCTTGCCAATTTTTATCAAAGGTTTGTGTTGGGATTCTCCCATATCACTTGGCCTTTGAGTTAGGTTACCAAGGGAAGAGTGAAAGAAAAGTTTTCCTGGTCCAAGTCCCAACAAAAGGCATTCGTTGAGCTAAAGAACCACCTCTGTTTTGCACCTATACTCACATTGTTGGACCTACAACAACCATTTTAAATTGAGACAAATGCCTATGATTATGTTATTTGTGCAGTTCTCACCTAGCAAGGGCATCTATTGGCCTATCATAGTGATACACTTTCTGATACAATTCAGAAGTACCCTACCTATGATAAAGAGATGTATTATATCGTGTAGGCTTGCCAAAAGAGGAAACATTACATTCTGGGGAAGGAGATGGTCATCCACACAAATCACCGACCTCTTCAGTTTATACAGACCTAAGGGAAGTTGTAGAATAATCCCCATTAGAAGTGGTCTACATATATGCAACAATTCCACTTGAACATTAAATACAAAAAGGGAAGCACCAATCATGTTTCAGATTACCCCAGTATCCCCTAGTTGCATCACTAGCTACTATTCTCAAATCTTGTAGCTACGAGACCTCTAGATGGCTACAAATGTACAAAAATGATCTAGATCTCGCCATCACATACCAAATGTTAGTGGATGGCAAGAAATTTCTAGATTTCCACCTTCACGATGCATTATTATGCTACCTAGGCCACCTTTGTGTTCCTTCAAGTGAGCATTCCAAGTTGATTTGGGAGGCAAACTACAGTAAGGTCGTAGGACCCTTTGGTGTGGAGAAAATTGTGGTCATACTACAAAAGTATTTTTATTGGCCAAATATTTGACAAGATGTTGCAAAATATATCAGATCCTGCACTGCATGTTCCATCGCCAAGCCAACCATCAAGAAACAAGGCATGTATGCTCCTCTTCCTACTCCCATCCATCTGTAAGAATCCATCTCCATGGGCTATCTATCTAGCCTCCCTTCTACCAAGCATGGTAATGGTTGTGTATTTGTGGTCATGGATAGACTTTCTAAGATGAATATATTGGTGGCCTACAAGAAGAGTATCACAATAGAGGAGTGTGGGTACATTTTGGGATCCCGTAGATCCTTATATTAGATCGAGAGAACGAGTTTCAAAGAAAATTATGGTCAAGATTCTGGAATTTATTGGACACCAAGCTTACCAAGTCAACTGCATTCCATCCCCAGACTGATGGCCAAACAGAGGTTGTTAATAGGATGATAGTGCACATACTCTGCATGTACAACTCAAAGGATCCAAAAACCTTAGATGATATCCTTCCCTATGTGCAACACAGTTATAAAAAATTCTTCATAGCTCAGCTAGCCGCAGTCCCTTTCAAGTGGGTTTGGGATTTCAACCATTGTCTTTGATTGATGTTTCCATGCCTCATGTGACTACATAGGCAGAATCCACAAATGTATAGTTTGAGGTTGATAAAGTAACCAAGTTTATTGAACACATATTTCACATTTGCCAACAAGTTTATGATATCATGGATAAGTCTAATTCCAAATACAAGCAACGTCACGATTAGCATCAGGTACCACATACGTTTCAGGTGGGCGATAAAGTTTGGTTGAATTTGCAGAAAGAACACATTGTCAGAGCCCATTGGAAGCTCTAACCACTCCGATACAGGCCTTACACAATCACCAAGGTTGTGGGAGACAATGCTTTCAATCTCAACATTCCCCCATTCCTTGGCCTGCACCCAATGTTCAATAGGGACTACCTTCGGTCATACTTTCCACCACTATTCGACACCTTAGACATTGTTGAGCAACTAACACCAGTACATCTCAACCAAGACTACATGGAATAGGCCATAACCGACTGGATCATGGAAACACAAATCAAGACCACTTTCCAACAAAATATCTAGTTGTGTCAGGTTGTCAAAGCTCGCCAACTCTTGCACTAAGATAAGTGGCTCACCAGGGATCAAGTTCTGCAGAAGTTTCCCCATCTCATGGAGGCATTCAACACAATGGGGATGATTGCTTCCTTAGGGGAAAGGACTAATCCAAGTGGATATTGGTGGCCACCCACCTATTCCACTTAGACCCCCACCTATGTTTCTTCCAATTTCCTTAATTGTAGCACAATTTACTATTTTTGGCAATTTTTTGGGTCTTGAACTTCCTGAGACATTTTGAGGCCCTAAATGATGTTTTTATTAGAAATGGGAATGTTTTTATTAGAAATGGGAAAATCCTACTCAATAATAGGGGTGTGCAGTCGAATTTGTAGTCCTCAGATAGATATTTCTAATGAGGTATTGTACACGTCAAATGGAGATTGTATGCAAAAGTTGCAACCCCAGGAAGTTTGGTTACCAACTAACCCCAACGAGGCCCACAAAATTTTGGTGCTTCATCTCCTAGGGCTAGGTTTTTGGATGTTTAGGTTTTTCCCTTATTTCTCAATAATAAAAAATATTGCAATCCTCATTGTCACATAGTTCAGAAGGCATGTAGCCATCACACATCTACTTGGAGATAAGCTAACATCGTCCGAGCTAGTTTATTTCCATTCTGCCTGTAAACAAATTTTCAATATTTGTTATTAATCAATTGAAGTTCATTTTTCATTGTAGATTTGTGCTTCTGTGTAATTATGTATTTGATTTTGTTCCTACAAAAAATTGGATAGTGGTATCAAAGCAGTCTACTCTTTCTTTTTTTCTCTATGCATGTCCCCTTTGAGGTCGAGATATAAGGAGTTATGACTTGGACTAGTTCAACCCTTGCAATATTGTCCCCATCGACACCGATGAACTTTAATGAGGGAAGAAAAGAAAGATGAGGGAGTAGGACATCCTATCAAACTACTACTCAAAGAATCCCTCGAGTGGCAAAGGAATGAGATGATGGACAACTTTTCTTAGATCCTTCAGCGAATGCCAACAGGTGACACATCTTCATCTCGCAGACACTTCGGAGGCACCGCCCCCTTCAAGGTACAGGTTAACTTTGACATCCATATATTTGAAGGTCAAATAACACATATGTCATATATAAATGGTTAAATTTGTTGGAACGAAAATTTTCAGTTCATGATTTTTCTAATAGGGAAAATATTACTTGTGCACTCCTCAAAACCGCCCCCACATCAAGGATTGGTGGGAAACCTAATTCGAGCAAAAGGAAAAGAGAGAAAGCTCACTATTTTCAACCACAACCACTTGGAATTCCTTTCGAGATGTCGTTAAAGCACAATATTACCCTGTCATGAGCTATGAAGATAAGTACATAAAATGGACCACGCTGCGCCAAGGAAGAAGAGACTAAGACGTGACAAATTTCACAAATATTTTTCATACCCTTCACAAGAAGTTGGTATCAAGGATTTTGAGCGGCATCTGGTACTCAAGTACCACGACTGTCCACAAATACATCCAGGACGAGATGGAGTTCCTAGAAATCTCCTCACTCGGTGCCACATACCGATACGCTATGAAGATCAAGCAAAAATTTAAACAAAAGAAGCAATACTTTGGATCTACGAATTCGGAGAAAGGAAAAGTAACCTACAAACCATAAAACAAAGGACAAATCCAAGGCGGGGTGATGCAAATCAACCCATTGAATCCAAAAGAAAAGAATAGCATCACCAAGACAACGAAAGACATAAGGAAGTGGTGTGAGTTTCACAAGAGCCCCACTCACACCACAAGTGAGTGTCATGCCAAGCAGTCACTAGTGGTCAAGCTGAAGGCTTCAGAGTCAAATACATGTTCTAACTCTCATTCAAACCCCGAAAAAGGGAAGAAGATTACTGATGCAGAGCCCAACACCACTGTTACCACCACCAAGGTCCAAAATATTGAGCCCAAAGACCCAAAGGAAGGGGAGTATCTCTTCCATTCATAGATGTGGGTGAAGGGGTCATCATTGTAGTTCATTGCCGACAGTGGGAACCAAAAGAACCTCATCTCAGCAAAAAAATTTAAGTAGTTGGGCCTGCCGACTACACCACACCCATAACCATACACCATCGAGTGGCTCCACCAAGGACGAGATCTCCGCGTCAGCCAATAGTGTCGCGTTCCCTACAACATCAAACCCTTCACGGATGAGGTATTGTGTGACGTTCCTCCTCTTGAATTTTGTGATGTATGATTAAGCCAACCATACTTGTGGAAGTGTAATATTGTGTATGAGTCTAGGCCTCGCACTATTATTATTACTTTGGGAAATAAGTTATACAAGATATCATAGGTAACCCCACCTACCACCATCTCTTTGATCTCTGCTAAGTAATGTAGTAAGATCATCTCCCAGAATGGGAATTTTTTTTTCTTTCTAATTCGCTCTCAGAATAAGGGGAAGATCGTGGCCACATCCATGGACCCCAGGAAGGGTTCCTCCATGCAGCAGAAGCAGGTGGATAAGATCATGGAAGAATACAGGGACATCTTCTCCTCACCCATAGGGGTACCCTTGCACTATGAGGTTAAGAATTCGATTGATCTAACTCCCGAATCACTTCTACCCAATGAGTTGATATACTGCAACTCCATTTTGGAAAATGAAGAGATCAAGCAGAAAATCCAGGAGTTGCTACAAAAAGGGCACATCCGACCAAGTTCCTCACCTTGTGGGAGCCTGATTGTACTTGTACAAAAGAAGGATGGGACCTGGAGGTTTTGCATTGATTATCAGGCACTAAACTAATTCACTTTCTGGAATAGGTATCCAATCCCATGAATTGATGACCTTTTGGACCATATCAAGTGGACCAAGTCTTTTAGAAAGATCGATTGTTGGGGAAAATAATGAGAGGGTGGGGGGGTGAATTATTATTTACAAATCAATAATTTTTTACATTTCATATTCCGATTTCTATACATGACTTTACTGAAAGGAACATGCATGTGTATGCAATTGTTCTGAAGACAATTAGCGTATATCAAGTGAACTTATGATCCAGTTAATTCATCATATGTTTGTCTTTATCCAGTGCATCAGTGCTTTATTAAACGTTAGATAAACATTAACCATGTGTTGTAATAAATAAACCATCACACATGAGAAACACACATGAACACCAAGATCTAAGGTGGAAACCAAATGCAGAAGAAAACCACATGTTGTTGTCGTCTATGTCTTCTTTTTAATATAAAGAAAAACTTGTTTACAATCTTGTACTGGCACAAACTCATACCAATACACATGCACCCACCTGTAGAAGGCTACAACCATCTCTCGTTCTCCAGCTTCTAATTGAAGGGAGCTACAACCCCCTAGCTCTTGTACTGACTAATATGTTTACCAGTACGTAGGCGCCGGCCTATAGAAGACTGCAACCTTCACTCACTCTCCAGCTACTACTGGAAGGGAGCTCCAACCCCCTAGCTCTTGTACTGGTTGATATGTTTACCAGTACATAGGCATCGGCCTGCAAAAGGCTACAACCTTCACTCATTCTCCAGGGACCACGTTTCATAAATTTTCAAAGTGGATACTCTTGGTACATATCAACACAATATGTAGGCCACATTTCATCAAACTTTCATACTGGACGCATCAGTAACATTGAAGCTCAATATCAAAACTCAAAATTTAACTCATCTTTGTAACACATTCATCCATCATTGATACATCTGAATCAATCAATCACTGAAACCCAATCATCAATCTTTGATATAACTGAAACCCAATCATCACTTTATGAATCAACCAATCATTGAAACTTCTGACACAACTGAATCAAACAATCATTGAAACCTCTAACACATATGAATCAACCATTCATCAATTTTTGATACAACTAAATCAACCATTCACTCAAAACTCAATCAACCGACACTTAATCAAAATTCAACCAATCAACTATCACAATCAAATCACTGTAACCAGTACACATAACTGAACTCAGAACACTGCATCATCAACCAAAACTAACTGCAACCTCAAAAATCATATGTCAGAATGAATACGCTAATTCAATGAGGACAACCTACGTGTATACGCTACTTTCTATAACCCAACCTGCGTATACCTCTAAAGATACTGAATCATAAAACTTCTGAACCAAAAATTGTACGAACCTAGGACATTTTGCAGATAAATTGTCATATTACAGAGTTCTAAATAGATAGCAGCAAAAATCACCCTTCTTACCCAATCAATCAGTCAAGCAGACTCAATCCCCTTATATAATCAGTTTTACTTCAAATCTAATGAAGACATCATTGACAAACAACTGTAAAATAGCAGCATTGATCAGATATATCAATCATTTCTGAACAACAAGCCCTTCCTTTGCATACGCTACTTGGAAGTGTCGAATTTGCGTGTATACGCGACTTCACTAAGGCGAACCTTCGTATAGATCTACAAATAATGACTTATAACTTCGCAGATTTTCAAGACTTCGGATATACCCAGATTGTAGCATTTAAATGATAAAACATGCGTTAGCACTTAGGTCTAGCCTATCCATTTTCATATCATACAATGATAAGTCATTTCAGGTCTCATGATCCTTATCCATCATTAGATATCATCCATCATCAAACACTCAGGTGCATACTTAGTTCAAATCAAGCAAAGCATCAAAAACCCACAACATGCATATTTTCTTTTGATCTAACTCTTCATAAGATTTCCATCACTTGCACACCCTCACACTTTGATCTTCACTTCCTTATATAGTTTTAGCCTTTTTCAATACCTCGGGTAAAAACCATAGTTATGCTTATGGTATTCTTTGACGAGATCAATATTCTTTGTCGCGCTCATTACTATGGGCCAATACCATGGTAGGCACCCCTAGTATTCTTTAACCTTAATTTTCCATCCCATACTCACTTTTCTTTTTGTGAAACTATGTGCATACGTATACATTCCTTTTATTTTGAGCACTCACGTGTATACATGACGTGGACTAGGTTAACCAGCGTATACAACTTAAAACATTCTCCTTCCACAATTTCTTGATTCTGGTCTGTAATCCTTTGTCCCATCATCATGTTCTTCTGTGCCATTACACTATTACCTCTGAATTGACTTGTTACAATGTCAGCTACCATCACTTTATCATTTCTGAACTGATTCCTCTAAACTTCCCTGCATTTTGTCACGTCTGTAAACACAACTGCCATGCATTCTGTCACATCCCGTTTATACCTTTATCAAGTATTCCATTCATCAAATAGGTTGTCATCAAGGACAAATCATCAGGTAGGTTGCTAACAAGGCCAACACCTTATTCATAATACCGACAATTTCCTATATCAAGCTTCTGATTCTGATCCATAAACCTTTGACCATCATTCTGTCACCTCTCATCTGACCTATAGATTCATCTCTGTTCCATCATTCTGTCACCTTTGATTGGACCTGTAGATTCATCTATGTTCCATCATTATGTCACCTCTCATCTGACATGTAGATTCATCTTTGTTCTGACATGTAGATTCATCTAGTTACTATATACTTGTTCTATTAAAAGTGAGTTGCCATCAAGGACAACACATGCATCATAATGCCAACAATCTCCCACTTTGGACTTGATGGCCACCACTTTGGTGTTTGGTCACCACAACCTGTAAATAACATCAAGACAAGCACCAAGATTTTCAAAACATCAAGCTACTCTTCCCCTTTGACATCAAGGGAAAAGGGCTGACCAATGTTAATTGAAGACTTCCATATCTGAACTGCTGAATATGAACACTGATCGTGCTCCCCCTAGGCATATGTTGAATTCTCTAATCAAACTCCCACCTTAGTACATGCTAAGATGCACTATACTATCCATGCTCCCCTTGAGCACATGCAGAGTCTACAGAAATATTTTTCAAAAGAATAACATTACTCTATGTGAGTATGACCTTCCTATCACCAATGACTCATCCATACATTAATCTCCCAACCCAGTGGGGATACAAATTTGACTCATCCACCCAACCTAGTGGGATTACATATTTGACATGATCTCAAAAGTCCATACATGACTGAATATGACAATTATTACATCATAGGTCTTTGCATGACCTTTTCATCAAATGATATACATGATATTTATAACAAAGACCAAAAACCTAAATAATATCATGATAGTTATCAGCGCCTATTATACACCATATATGATTTGCACCATAAACATCTATCAGCAGCATCAAGAACAACAACTTGTATATGTCCATCATCAATTCGCAAGATATGTCAATGTAGCTTTAATATCATCAACATGTGACTAAGTATGTTGCATATAGATATTAACTCATCCTCTTGAGCTTATCAAGATCAACTTGCTCTGTTTCCTTAGTAGAAAAAGCCTTATCATAGCCTTCCATGAATCAACTAAGCATATGTCATATCTCCAAGCAATAATAAAACCATTCACATCATATCATATATATGTGAAACACCATAGTCATCATCTATGACCATAACATCATCATTGTAGCAAGAACTGCATGATATTTCTACAAGAATCCTCAATATATCAACCATGTATTATCACTAGGGAGTTTTCTAATGTCCCACATCTGATAAGCATCAACCATGATAATCAACATATGTGAGTATCAAACCTATCATCATAAAGTAAGAAGTCGTCATCATTATGTGACTAAGTAAGCCATGTCTCCAAATGGCCATGTCTTCATGAAACCTGCAATAACACCATTCTCTTGGCCAATTTTCTTTATACAAGAGGATATTTTATACCAGCATCACAACTTAAGTAATCATCCATGCATCCAACATAGAGATAGAAATATGTATCTAGCTTCTCATCAATGTGAAAAGGAAAACCATGACTTCACAGTCATTTTTTCAAACTTTCTTGATACCATCAAGTGCAACAATCCTCAAACAATATACCATGTGAGATCTAATAACTATAGGAATCCTTATTCATAACTGCACCGTATGAAATTTATGCATCTTTGAAGGCATGATGGAAACAACATAAGATAAACGAGTGACACTTAGCATCATCAAATAATGAAGATGTCTACTCAAGCTTTATTCTTCTCCTTATACTTATGAATATCACTATGTAAGCAAGATAACTATATGCATCATCAAAAGAGTCATCCACAAATCTAATCAGAAGAAACTAAGTGACTCAAGAAAAGTATCATTTGTGATTTCATCATAGGCAATTCATGACCGTAGCATAGTATGATGCATTTAAAACACTTCAACAACATGAGCATAATCACCATTGATAAGAATCATTAGGTACCAAATACTTCTAAAATAATGTCAACAATGCATTATTAGAAGCATAGCATATCCTCCCCCTGAACCTGTGCCAACTATTCACTGTCAAATTTGATCATTGCATATATCAGTAAGAATCATCAAGGAATCATCATCAACCAGTTATACATCAAGTCATCAACAATTTATTAGGGTCAAAAGCATTTCTAAATAACATCCACAAACTGTAATCATCAACCATCAAAACAGAAAGGACAATTGATAATTGTCAGAACCATATCAAAACCTTTTTCTGAGTCTGTCCTATTGCTTCTTCATCAAACCATCATATATGTGACTGTGTGGTTTCGAACTCGTGTATATACGCGACTTGTCTTCATAATATCTGTGTATGAAAATTGGAACACTGAAATTTCATACTTTCAGTTCCTCCTCAGTCTGTTCTGACTGTACCTGTTCCTAGAAGTTTTGTTGAAACATCAGTTCCAAGAATATCATTACCATGATGGTTCTTCATCAGAGACTCCATTTTTCTCTTGTCTCCAGTTATGTGATGAGCACATCCACTATCATCTTCATCTTCGAATGAGTAGAGAGCAATATCACACCTTATCTGATCTTCCTTTTCTTGATTCTTGGTGGATTCATCTTTTTCATATTTTCTGATATAAATGTGCTTATTTGATTGCTTACCATATTATCTACGGCGATCCATAGACTTGTCCCTGCATTCTTTCGCTATATGCCCAAACTTGTTACAAGCATAACATCTTATATGTTTCATATTCCTTCTATAGCAATCAATGGCTTTATGACCAAACATATTGCAAGAAAAACAATATCCCTTAAAGTACTTGAAAGCTGATGATCTTTCCGTGAGACGATTATTAGCTTGAAACATTCTACTTCTGCACCTAGCTGCAACATGTCAAAAATTATGACAGATAGAACATCCAACATTATTCATCAGAGGGGAGAATCGATTAATACTTCCATAGTTAGGAGTAAATGATTTTCTTTGAAGACTTTCTTTCCTTGGATGTTGATGCGTTTGACCTCTTATCTCCTTGTTGAGCATTTCAGATTTTGCATTAGAATTCCTTGCCTCAGTTTGTGAGCTAGATTCACCTTTAATAGTTGCATGAAAACCAAGATCAAATTTGATGGCAGGAGACCTTTGACTACTAAGAATATTATCCAAAATCTTAGTGCTATCTTGAAATCATAAAAAAATTATCATTTTCTTCTAATTTACCTTTTTGAATATTTACCTCAACCTAATATTTTTCTTCCTTTTTCAGATACTACTTCTTCATGATTTCTTCAACTTTTCTTCCTTCTTCCACTTATTTCCTTAATTTGAGAACCTCATTTTCTTGTTCGTCAAATGCTTGAAGTAGTTCTTCATTTTGCTTATTTGAATTCTCATGATTTTCTTCTAGAGAGACGACCACAACTTCTAGACCTTCACAGTAACTGGTTCTTTCTTTTAGTTCCTTGGTTGTTGTATCCTTTTCATTCACTTCATTTCTCAATGATGTTACTTCATCCTACATCCTTTGACATTGATCTTCATTTTCCTTGAACTACTTCCTTAATTTTTTTGCTTTCCTCCAACTGTGTTTTTAACCTGGTAACCTCTTTATTGTAGGTACACTCCCTTTTGTCAAATAGATCTTGTTGATCTCTAATTTTATTTGTGAACCTTTTAACTTCTCTCTCTATTAGATTTCTTTCACTTTCACCCATAAGAGAAAATTCAATTGTTTCACTGTCACATTCATTATCTTCAATATTGAATGAACAGAGAAATGTATCACCAGAGGACCAAAAATTAGTACCTGATAATTCTTTTGCTTGTTCATCTTCAATCTGAGGTGATTCTGAATCTGAATAATTGCTTCCACCTAATAGCCAGTTGTCTCTCCTGTTGTCAGTATTCCTTTGAGATGTCTTATTCTTCTGAGGTGCTTTCTTCTTTTGCTTCTTTCCCATTGTTGCAACAGATCTCCTTCAAGCGATCAAGCTTCTACCAAAGGACCCGCTCTGATACCAATTGTTGAGAAAAATACTAAGAGCGGGAGGGGGTGAATCAGTATTTACAAATCAATAATTTTTTACATTTCATATTCATATTTCTATACACGGCTTTACTGAAAGAAACCTACATGTGTACGCGGCTATTCTTAAGACAATTAGTGAATATCCAATGAACTTATGATTCGGTTAATTCATCATATGTTTGTCTTTAGCCAGTGCATCAGTACTTTATTAAACATTAGATAAACAGTAACCATGTGTTGTAATAAATAAACCATCACACATAAGAAAAACACATGAACACCAAGATTTAAGGTGGAAACCCAATGCGGGAGAAAACCCCCTGTTGTTGTTGTCTTTGTCTTCTTTTTAATATAAATAAAAAGTTGTTTACAATCTTGTACTGGCACAAACTCATACTAGTACGCAAGCACCCACCTGCAAGAGGCTACAACTTCTCTCATTCTCCAGCTTCTACTAGAAGGGAGCTACAATGCCCTAGCTCTTATACTAGCTAATATGTTTACCAGTACGTAGGCGTCGGTCTACAGAAGGCTGTAATCTTCACTCGTTCTCCAGCTGCTACTGGAAGGGAGCTCCAACCCCCTAGCTCGTGTAGTCGCTGATATGTTTACCAGTACGTAGGCGTTGGCCTATAGAAGCCTACAACCTTCGCTCGTTCTCCAGGGACCACGTTTCATTTTAGATTGGATACTCCTGGTACACATCAACACAATATGTAGGTCACGTTTCATCAAATTTTCATACTAGACCCATCAGTAACATTGAAGCTCAACATCAAAACTCAAAACTGTAACTCGTCATTGTAACACATTCATCCATCATTGATACATCTAAATCAATCAATCACTGAAACCCAATCATAAATCTTTGATATAACTGAAACCCAATCATCACTTTCTTAATTAACCAATCATTGAAACTTCTAACACAACTCAATCAAACAGTCATTAAACCTCTAACACATCTGAATCAACCATTCATCAATTGTTGATACAACTGAATCAACCATTCACTCAAAACAAAATCAACTGACACTTAATCAAAATTCAACCAATCAACTAGCATAGTCAGATCACTGTAACCAGTACATATAACTAAACTTAGAACACTGCATCAACAACCAAAACCAACAACAACCTCAAAAATCATATGTCAGAATGAATACGTTACTTCAATGAGGACAACCTACATGTATATGCTACTTTTTGTAACCCAACCTGCATATACCTCTAAAGATATTGAATCATAAAACCTTTGAACCAAAAATTGTACTAACTAAGGACATTCTGAAGATCTACTGTCATATTACAGAGTTCTAAACAGATAGCAGCAAAGATCACCCTTCTCACTCAATCAACCAGTCAACCAAACTCAATCTCCTTATACAATCAATTTTAATTCAGATCTAATGAATACATCATTGAAAAATAGTGGTAAAACAACAGCATTGATTAGACAAACCAGTCATTTCTGAACAACAAGCCCTTCCTCTGCATACACTACTTGGAAGTGTTGAATCCGCGTGTATACGCACCTTCACCAAGGTGAACCTACGTATAGATCTACAAATAATAACTTATAACTTCGCAGCTTTTCAAGACTTCAGATATACCTAGATCATAGCATTTAAATGATAAAACATGTGTTAGCACTTGATATAGCCTATCCATTATCAGATCATATAATGATAAGTCATTTCAGGTCTCATGATCCTTATCCATCATTAGATCTCATCCATCATCAAACACCCAGGTGCATACTTAGTTCAGGTCAAGCAAAGCATCAAAAACCCATAACATGCATATTTTCTTTTGATCTAACTCTTCATAAGATTTCCATCACTTGCACACCCTCACACTTTGATCTTCACTTCCTTATATAGTTTTAGCCTTTTCCAATACCTCGAGTCAAAACCATAGTTATGTCGATGGTATTCTTTGACGAGATCAATATTCTTTGTCGCGCTCATTACTATGGGCCAATACCTTGGTAGGAACCCCTGGTATTATTTAACCTTAATTTTCCATCCCATACGCGCTTTTCTTTCTGTGAAACTGCATGATACGTATATGCTCATTTTATTCTGAGTACCCGTGTGTATACGCGACGTGGACTAGGTTAACCAACGTTTACAAATTAAAACATTCTCCTTCCTCAATTTCTTGATTCTGATTGTAATCCTTTGTCCCATCATCCTGTTCTTCTGTGCCATTACTCTGTTACCTCTGAATTGACTTGTTACAATGTGAGTTTCCATCACTTTATCATTTCTAAACTGATTCCTCTGAATTGCCTTGCATTTTGTCACATCTATAAACACAACTGCCATGCATTATGTCACATCATGTTTATACCTTTATCAAGTAGTCCATTCATCAAATAGGTTTTGCATCAAGGACAACTCATCAGGTAGGTTGCTATCAAGAACAACACCTAATTCATAATACCAATAATTTCCCGTATCAAGCTTCTAATTCTGATCCGTAAACCTTTGACCATCATTCTGTCACATTTGATCTGAATTTTAGATTCATCTATGTTCCATCATTCTGTCACCTCTGATTTTACCTATAGATTCATCTATGTTCCATCATTTTGTCACCTCTAATCTGGCATGTAGATTCATATATGTTCTGACATGTAGGTTCGTCTAGTTACCATATACTTGTTCTGTTACAAGTGTTTTTCCATCAAGGACAACACATGCATCATAATGGCAACATCAATCTGACTCCCAGAGCACCTCTACCCAGTGGGTCGATATATCGTCACTCAATTCTGGAAAATGAAGATATCAACTAGAAGATCTAGGAGTTACTTTAAAAAGGTCACATTTGACTAAGTTCCTCAGCTTGTGGGACCTCGATTATACTTGTACAGAAGAAGGATGGGACCTAGAAGCTCTGTATTGATTATGGGGCAGTAAACAAAATCATTGTTAGGAATAGGTATTCAATCCCGCGAATTGATGACGTTTTGGAATAGCTCAAGGGGGGTAAGTACTTCAAAAGGATCAATTTGAAGTCTGGTTATCACCAGAATGTAATAGAGCCCACAAATGCATGGTAGACCACCTTTAAATCCAAGGAGGGCCTTTTTGAATGATTGGTCATGCCTTTCTGGTTGGCAAATGTCCCTGTAACTTTTATGAGGTTGATGTATGATATCTTTTGACCCTTCACCAACTCGTTCGTGGTTGTATATATGGATGACATCATCATCTTCAGCAAGAGTTAGGAAGAGCACTTGCAACACATTCGACAGGTCCTTCAAACCCTGCAGTAAGACAAACTATGTGCCAAATTGGAGAAATGCACCTTTGGCATGAGTCAGGTCCAATATATAGGTTACATCATAAATGATCAAGGTGTGCATATGGGTCCAACTAAGATCCAAGTCATTTGGGATTGGCCATCCCTGACCACTCTATTGGGTTCCTAATTTGTCATTATTATTATCACTTCTTAGCATCTATTTCATCCATTTCTACTATTCTTTTATCACATTATTTACCATAATTTATTATATAATTCCATTTCATAACTATTTATGCTCTTGTGGATAAGTAATATTTGTTCTCCTTTATTTTTAATAAATTGATTATTATTATGAGTAATATTGTTAATAATGGTTTATAGATAATTTTTTTATAACATCACTCATGATTTTATCCTCCAAGATCTCTTGTAGATTGCAAATCTGATCTTCAACACATAATCAAATATTCCAACTCAGAATTTCACTGGAATAAAACGTGACAGTTTTTCATTGGACATTTTTTGGCAAACGAAGAAGAATATTAAAAATCCAAGACGTGATTTTTGTTCAAAACGGATCAAATCAGTTTTCCAACGGGCAGTTTTCAAAAATTAAGTTTGGATTGGGAGGAAAGCAAGGTTCTTCGAAGGATATATTTGCAAATTTTTTGTTGTGGCCGTTTTCCAAATTGTACCAATTGCAATGACCAAATTCGACTTGTTCCACCTGAATCATGATGGAAAGATCTCTTAGATCTCATCTTGCTTATTATATTTTGTAATCAATCTTCTTGTAAATTTCCCTTTTGTGTTTGTATATTTAAAGGGACACAAATCAGGGATAAGGGAAGTAGGGGAGCATATTAGATATTGAAGGTTTTGCTTTGAGAATGTAACATGAGACTTTTGTATTTTCATTTTTATTAATGAAATATTGATATTTTGATTATCTAGCCTTCGATCCTTTCTACCACATCCCTGATCAGGGAGTTGGGCCCACTCTCATGATCAGGTATTGTTGAAGTAATGTGTGCTTAGTTTTTTTTTAATTAATGTATTTCTTCTTTTCAGTGTAATGGTTTAATGTAAATGTTGTGATTCGGCTTACTATTACAAATTAATTATTTCTATCATTTCCATTGTTATTACAGATTAGTTATTGCTGTCATTTCCATTTGCTGCTACAGTTTATTTATTATTTCATATTGCATGTTTCATTAATTAATTGAACTCCTGATCAATTGTTGGATTATGAATTTGCCCCTGCATATATAGAGCATGATACCCTTGCAATAATAAACGACCCCAGATTGACATATTAATGTGGTAAAGGGTTAAATCATAGAATTCACACTCAGACACCAACATTTTGGCGCTGTTGCTAAGGAGGCTATCGAGGTGCAAGAACATAATCGACATTGATCTTGGAATCGATCTCTCGTCTTGGGGAGAGAAAGGGTTTTCCACTCTGCTCCAGGTCCTAAGCGTAGTCATTTTTTATTTTGTTTTGTTTCCTGTTGTTTTTCTTCTGCTTTTTATCGCTCTTTTTTATTTTATAGGGGCCACTCTCTCATCCTAGGGAGGGAAAGAATCTTTCACCCTGCTCCAGGTCCTGAGCTTAGAATTTTCCTGCAATTTTGTTTGTTTTGATTTTGAAAGACCCACTCTCTCATCCTGGGGAGGGAAAGATTTTTCTTACCTTGCCCTAGGTCCTTAGCTTTAGTTTTTTTTCTCGTTGGTTTATTGTTTCCTTTTTTTTTTTGAATCATCCTCTCATCCTGGGGAGGGAAGAATCATTTTTTTCACCCTACTCCAGGTCATGATCCATGTGACTTTTAAATGTTTTAGTTTCATGAACAAAGATCCAAACAAAAGCAGAAGAGGAAGGCCCTCAAAACTCATGGGTGGAAGTCAAAGAAGAAAGCATCAACATAATTTGGAGTGTAGTCAAAGAACTTCATGATATGACAACTATGGGAAATCAAGACTATATTGAAGATTGGTTTCACTCTATTGTTTTCTTGCAACATCACTCCCTACTTCGACAATTCTTGGCACCATCCTTAACATGGAAGTTGGTCTCTCATACCCTAGTATTTATTGACATGCATTTCTCAAATTTGGGTATGTACACACTTGAGGCCTTATTTCGAAAATGGTTCCATTGGAAGTGCTCTTATATGTAAGTATGCTTTATTTTTCAAGGTAGAGTAGGTTAGTGTAGAAAATAGAATAAATAAGTACATAAATAAATAACTTTATTTATATGTAGAACCAGTTGTGTTTGCTGCAACTTGCTAAGTATATCAATATCAGTGGTAAATATTTGAATTTAATTGTGTATGTAGATGTATTGTATTGAAAATCATATTTCTACAAACACTCATCATCATTTCGAAAAAAAATTGCTTGATTATCATATCTTATGGCGTGTGGGCTTGAGAAAACCACTAAAATCACATTCGGTACGATCATGTTTTGAGGGACCAAATGGGAATATTTTAAAAATTTGTTTCTATCCTAAGTAGCCCTTTATTTCTACTTTCTAATCTAACTTGAATCACTCAATTTGGATTTGAAATGAAAAAGTTATGACCAAAACATTGACAGTATGTCTAGTAGACAGCTCAGGAACAGAGTTGAGACAGTCAGGTTTTGGAGGCCTAAATGACTAGGATTTTGAAACCTGTTTCTATGGTATATTACCCTATTAATCTATCTTACAATGTAATTTGAATCACTTGATTTCGAAATTATATGAGAAAGTTATGACCACAATATTGATTGTCTATCGTAAATCAGCACCATTAAAACTCTCTTTTTCTGACTATTCTTTCGCACATTTGACCCATAAATTCTTCATTATTTCAAAATATGTTGCTATTGGATATATTTACATTAATATACTTTATCTCCAATTTGAATCAATTCAATTCGTCATCAAACGAAAAAGTTATGGTTAAAATATCAATTATTGGTCTAAGTTGGGAAATCGAAAATGACTCTGTTCCGCAGGTTGTTCTAAGTAATTTGACATATCATATCATGGAATTTTAAAACATGTTTCAATTGGAGATATCCCTATTAATTCACTTTAATTTGGCTTTGTAATCACTCAAATCGAACGAAAAAGAAATAAGTTATGATTAAAATACTGCTAGTTAGTATGGTTAGCCACCACTCTCTCGCAGGTAATAAATTAATTCTACTTTGTTATTTGTTTTCCATGGATTTGTTTTACAGAATAACTACTTTTTTTTCATATTTATTAGATTTATAGAGTCCGAACACCTCTCTTCTTCCATGATTACATGTTTTATTGCAGGTAGACACTCGTTTTTTGCAAGTCCCAAGAGAATAAAGGAGCTCAATTCGTTTTTTTGAACAAATGATTCTTGAAGGAAATGATAATGAAATAATATATTTTCATCCAAGCATCTATTAAGAAATCTAATATCATATAATTTTGAGTATTTCTAGTTGCAAAAAAAAAAAAAAAATTGATCATAAGAGTTTGTTACAAAATTATTCTCGTTATTTCTCACCAACAACATGAAGACTTTTTCATTACCTGATGGATTCATAACAGGAGAAATGGAGAATTGATTTCCATTTGAAGATCCAATTCATTTATGCCAAAACGTTTTTTCATTCATTTACCATTGACAAATTGTTGTTTCTGGAAACAGATTGATATTTCCTTAGGAAACAACATTGTTGCAGTCAAAGTCTAGTCGTTGCAACTTAAGTTATTTATTTATTTATTTACTGTTTTTCAATAAAATTGTTGCTTCTTTTCTGATTCCTCTTACGTTTTTAAGTTTCAGGTGTTCAAAGTCACAAATTTTGTTCCTTCATCAAAATAAAAGGAAGTTCTCAAGTTTCATGATGTTGCTCCATATTTATTCATTTGTTCCCAAGTCTTATCAGTATATGGTTTCCTCAAATCCATTGGATGTTGTTACTCCTAGGGTGTTGTTTCTCCGCCGTTGTTGTTACTCCCAAAAATTTTCTAAGTGTCGGATGTTGTTACTCCTTGCATGTTGTTACTCTCGAAAATTTTCTAAGTTTTGGATGCTGTTACTCCTTGGATGTTGTTACTTCGTCAATGCTGTTACTCCCAAAAAATTTCTGAGTATCGGATGTTGTTACTCCTTGGATGTTGTTACTCCTGGGGTGTTGTTACTCCATCGCTGCTATTACTCTAAAAAAATTTCTAAGTGTCAGATGTTGTTATTCCTTGGATGTTGTTACTTCATCGATGTTGTTACTCCCAAAAAATTTCTAAGTATCGGATGTCATTACTCTGTTGATGTTGTTACTCCCAAAAATTTTCTAAGTATCGGATGTTGTTACTCCTTGGATGTTGTTATTCCTTGGGTTTTGTTACTCCACCGTTGTTGTTACTCTCGAAAATTTTATAAGTGTTGGATGTTGTTACTTCGCCGCTATTGTTACTCCCAAAAAAAAATTAATTGTCGGATGTTGTTGCTCCTGGGGTGTTGTTACTCCACCGCTACTGTTACTCCCGAAAATTTTCTAAGTGTCGGATGTTGTTACTCTTGTGGTGTTGTTACTCCCAAAAATTTTCTTAAGTGTCGAAGTTGTTACTCCTTGGATGTTGTACTTCCCCGATGTCGTTACTCCCGAAAATTTTCTAAGTATCGGATGTTGTTACTTCTTGGATGTTGTTACTCCGTCGTTGTTGTTACTCCCGAAAATTTTCTAAGTGTCAGATGTTGTTACTCCACCGATGCTGCTACTCGGTGGTGAACTTTTTTTTGAAGTACCTGGTTTTGTTACTCCTTCGATGCTATCACTCCTCCAATGTTATTACTCCTCCGATCCTACTACTCCGTGGTGAAATTTTTTCGAAGTATCCGATGTTGTTACTCCTTCAGAATTGTTACTCCTCCGATGTTGTTACTCCTTCGGTGTTGCTACTCCGTGGTGAAATTTTTTCTAAGAACCCGGTGATGTTACTCCACCCATGCTGATACTCCACCAAGGTAAGTCTCCAAGTACGTCCCCGATCGACTCTGTGTATTTGATTCATGTTTCACTTATATGATCAACCATGACCGAGGATGGTCATACCTCAGTTTGGGGGAGAGGGGGAGGTGTTGCATTTAATTAGAAAATGTATTGTATTTAATAGCAATGATGTCATGTCATCATTGTTATTAAAATCTCGTGTCAACTTTTACCTCACGATTATTACCACTATAATCCATAACAATCTGTAACCCCCACCTATCCACGCACATTGGAACTTGAATCATGCACGACGACATTAAATTGGTGAATGGGGAAATACTTTTAAGTGTCTAGGTCCTCTTTGACATAATGATTGGGTAACCAATTTATCTTTGTTTATCTATAAACATAATCTTATATTTAAGGAATAATTATGCAAATATGATTTCATCATGCCAACTTTCAACTTTCCTAATTTGTCGAGTCCTTGATCTTGTAAAATTTATGATGATGTACTTAAATCTTTTTGTCACTATCTAATGAACTATTCCTCAACCCCAATCTTAACAAAGCAAAATATATTTATCAACAATCATTTGAAGGTTATTAGTTTTTGAGAAGCAAAATTACCCAAGTTGAAAATAGTTACTACAAATTTTTTTACACCATCCCTAGCTCTTAAGGAGCTGGTATGCCACCCCATCTATTAAGTAATATTTTGTTGATTAACAATAACCATAGTTGAATTTTAAACATAAATAGTCAACTAGAGGATAGGAAACCTCATCACGATCCGACCTACCATGATCATAGGTCCTAATAGAGTGACATTACCACTACTAGTCACCAAGCCAGGGTAATGGCCTTCGGTCATAAAACTAAAGGACAAGAGGTCTCATCACGAGCCAACTTGTTCACTTTTGTTAGCTCCCGTGAATGGCATTGTTATTAACTAGTCACCAAGCTGGAACAATGATATTCAGTAGACATCTAAGTAAATTAAAATTCTTTTGTAATTATGTACTTATTTCTAATAGATGGGACACTGATATCTCAATGGGTTAAAAAGGCATCCCTGTCGAGGCTATGGATGCCTGCTGGAAACAATGGCCATGCCTATGGTATAGAATTTAATTTAATACTATGATCTACTTGGTTACCTTGTTTTCTCAAAACTAACTACTGATAAAGCCCATTGTTGCATATATAAGGTTTGCTAGAACTCATGGTTCACGGGGTAATATTTAATCAGTTCTTAGATAATGGTGGTTATGGTTTATATCTATTATTGAGTTATAAATATTTACTTTACATGTTAGGGATGAAACTTTTAGGATATTTGATATTTGAAATTTTGTATCATCTAAACTATCATTTTTTTATTCTACAAGTTTCATATCTTTAACCAAAGATAGTTGCTTTACCCAATCAATCTCTATTTAATCCTAGCTTAACAAAACTACTATTATTTTGGGGTAGGATAAAGAGACCTTTTTAGAGCTCAAATCTGCCTTAGGCTGAAATAAGGCAAGACTCAAGGCCACATCAAACCACGCTCAGCCTCGTAGCTAGCCCTACGAGGACAAGGAGAGGG
>APFE030298125.1:242228-254216 GCA_000404065.3 Pinus taeda
AGGTGGAATATCTGGGTCATATTGTATCTCATGAAGGAGTTAAGGTAGACCCCAGCAAAATTAAAGCCATTAAGGAATGGAAAATCCCCACATCCATAAAGCATCTGCGAGGATTTCTCGGGTTGACAGGGTATTATCGCAAGTTTGTTAGAATTATGGGAGAATAGCAGCACCTCTAACAACATTATTGAAGAAAGATGCATTTTCATGGACTCCGGAAGCAAAAGGCCTTCGAACATCTTAAAGAGGCAATGTGCCAAGCACCGGTCTTAGCTACACCAGACTTCACAAAAACCTTTATTGTGGAATGTGATGCTTCAGGAAATGGAATTGGTGTTGTTTTAATGCAAGATGAGAGACCCATTACTTTCGAAAGTCGTTCAATCAAGGTAAAGTATATACACAAAGCTATTTATGAGAAGGAAATGTTGGCAATACTACATGCACTTAAGAAATGGCAACCCTACCTAATGGGAAGACACTTCAAGGTAAAAACAGATCATGATAGCCTTAAATACTTTTTAGAACAAAGATTTTCCTCTGAAGAGCACCAAAAATGGATCACAAAGATGATGGGTTATGACTTTGAAATCATCTACAAAACAGGGAAGCAAAATGTTGTGACAGATGCACTCTCAAGGAAGGATGAGGATGTGGAAGCATTGGTGTGCGCCATTTCTATTATCCAACCAGATTGGATAAACGAAGGAAGGGAGGAATGGAAGAATGACGAAGAAGTGTGGGCACTTATTCGAAAGTTACAACAAGATTCCAGCACATCTGATACATTTAGCTGGAAAAATTATTCGTTATGGTACAAAGATTGCTTATACCTTTGTAAGAATTCCTAACTCAAATAAAAGATTCTTCTGGAATTGCACGCTTCTCCCTTAGGAGGGCACTCAGGATTTTTAAAAACTTACCAAAGGGTTAAGAAGGAATTTTTTTGGGATGGCCTTAAATCGGATATTCAAAATTTTGTGGCGGAATGTTTGGTTTGCTAACAAAATAAAGTTGAAACAATTAAGACACCAGGTCTACTACAACCTTTATCCATTCCAAGCCAACGTTGGGAGGAGGTTTCTATGGATTTTATCACAGGTTTACCCAAGTCTGAGGGAAAGAGTGTCATCATGTGGTAGTTGATAGACTTACGAAGTATGCACACTTTTGTGCATTATCACATCCATTTAAAGCCAGTACAGTTTCTACTGCATTTATGGAAACAATTCAAAAGCTACATGGAAACCAAAGATTATTGTAAGTGATAGAGATCCCATTTTTACTGGAAATTTTTGGACAAAATTATTTTCTTGTCTTGGTACTCAATTAGCTCATAGCTCATCTTATCATCCTCAATCTGATGGGCAAACTGAGATAGTAACAAATGTTTGAAAGGATATCTTCGTTGCTTTGTATTTGATAAACATACACAATGGGTCAAATGGTTGCCTCTGGCTGAATGGTGGTATAACACTTCCTTCCATACAGCAACAAAAATGACCCCTTTTATGGCACTTTATGGGTATCAACCACCATCCATCACATCATATTTAAGAGAAAATCCTAAGGTTCAGGCAGTGGAACATCACATCAAACATCAACAACGAGTCCTCCAACTCTTAAAGGATAAGCTCGTGTTGGCACAGAATAGAATGAAACAATAGGAAGATCAACATCGCAGCGAAAGAAGTTTTGATGTAGGTGATTGGGTATTCCTACGGCTACAACCATATAAGAAAATGCCCCTCAAGCAAGCTAAGAAGGATAATAAATTATCACCAAAGTATTATGGTCCATACAAGGTGTTGCAAAAGATTGGTACTATGGCATACAAATTGGAGCTTCCTGTAGCTTCTCGATTGCACCCAGTTTTCCATGTTTCATGTTAAAGAAGGTTATATGCGACAAGCTCCCAGTTCAAAAAATATTTCCAGAACTTGACGAGGAAGAAAAAATTTATATTAGAACCGGAAGCAGTCATGGAAACAAGAACTCGACAGCTACGAAATCGATCCATTTCAGAGTATCTCATCAAGTGGAAGAACTTATCCGCTGAAGATTCCACATGGGAGGATGAGAATTTTATACAAAAGCATCCAAAACTACTCAAGCGTTGAGGACAACACTTTTTTTGAAGGAGAGGGGCAGGTTAGGTCCCTATAATACTATTGATGCCCCCATTACTTTTGTATTTGTATCCCTTATTAATATTGTTGTGCCCCTATTGTCCCCATATTGTTATTATTGTGCCCCATAGAATCCCTCTATTGTTATTTTTGTGCCTTTATATAATTATTGTTAGGTCGGCTTGGTTATACTGTGACCCCTTAGACTCTTATATATAGAAAGGAGGTTTTGTCATTTGAATCATCCAAGAATTGTTCATTTGTGTAATGTAAAGGAGGTTTCCCCCTCGAAGACGCTAAATTCTAAGGCATTTATCTCTCTTTCCTATCTTTTTGTGAGCTGGTATCATAACAGGTAACCAATACTGAATATCACTAAAAATCAATAGCTAGTCAAGAAAGGGAAGCTTAGAAGGGAGGATACCTAGTTCCAACCAAAATATGTGACTATTCAATGCCAATTTGAGTAAAGTTATTTCCCAAGACATTGTCCTATCTAAGAGTTATGGTCAATGAGAGAGTTTGGTCCACATTTGTAGCGAAACTGGGTTGACAAGTTATTTCCAATAGAGGTAGGTCGATATATGGTCCAACCAATGTTTATTGGTGGTAGTTAAGTAAGTTGATCCACACCTGCAAATTTTTAATAAAACAAAGCTACACCCATTGTGGTTAATCCCCAACAATGACAACAAGCAACTATTTTAAAAAGGAGTGATGTGTATCCTTGAGAGGCCAACAACTTGGTAAAAAGGTTGAGAATATGCTTATAAATCACAAGCATCAACGAATCCCTCCATAATTCCAATATTTCCAACTAAATAATGCCTTAGTCCAATGAACCCCATAATTAGTCGATCCAATAAATACTTTGTCAAGTTTGAATATGGCAAGCAAACAATAGTGTGATTGATACCGAGAATGCAAACATTTTTTTTAGGAGTAACACAATCGCCATGGAAAACAAACACAGGTGTTCTTCCATAGGCCAAATAAGTCATAAAAGGAAGATTCACCATTGTTACAAACTCATACACTTTTTTGTTGTGAGACTTAGATCACAATCCCTGACCAAAATTATGAAATCCACGCTAGCACACAGAGTGGATTTTGATGGGTTGGTTGGATACGTACTTAACAAATGTTTCTCTCTACCATCTTGCTACAAACTGTAGCTTTAGCTCTTTCTCGTAATTAATTGAAGAGCTAATTGATGTGTAAACTATTCCCGGGTCGGACTGAATGCATTCAATAGTACTTTAAGGGGCTAAGGAATATTGTAGCTCTTGGGGGTGGGAACAATCATAATGAATTGATGCTTAACACCATGTCACTATGATTGGGATTAGTATGGGCCTCATTTTGCAACATAGAGCGGGTCTATGTTCTCAAACTCTTCCTTAGCCATATTGAATCCCTCGCAAGCCACAATGAAAAAAAAAGGTGGGAGGTCATTGAGGGATGACTAACCTATTTATGCAAGTGACCATACCTCAAGGAAGCAACCCCTAAGGCTAATAATCTAATATCGACACACATAGCAGATGCTCATATTGTACAGATTCCCAATGTGAAAAATTGGAAGATATTTTATGCACAAAAACAAACAAAAATGGGGGAGAATGTAGTTACCTACCAAAACATAGGCCTCAAAATATTCGAACAGTATATAAATATCCTTTGAAATCTAGCATCCATGCCCATAATGTCATTATGTAGAGACATTATAAATGGATTTAATGGCTACCTCCCCGCTCCCCAAGATGGTAGTGAGGGTTTTCACATAGCCGTCAACCATTTCCCTGTTTGGTTGCTTTTCCATCGCGAGGGTCACCTATTACAACAAGTGAGTGCTCTAACGTTATGAAAACTCCCTTATGCTTTGAATTTGTTGGACTTTTCAAATGGTGTTTGGTCTCTTGACAAGCTCTACCATTTGAACTACATCCCCACCTTTATTCCACAAAAATTCTTCAACATTTCTAGTGTAATCAAAGATGGGAGGATCCCACAGTTCGATACCTATCCACCGGACTAACCTAATCACTGTGCAACATTGAAATGGTTTGATCCATAGTTGAGTCTGAGACCCTATACCGAGTTGACATGTGATTTGAATCACGCCAAAGAATAACGTGGATGCCATGGTTGACCATTGAAACAACAAAAGAGGAGAGTGGCAGACGTTTTGTGAATTGAGTGGAGAAGTTTGAAGGGAACACATGACATCAACATGTTATGCCACCATTGTAGGGTTTCAGGGTTTTAGCTAGTGCAAAGCTTGCATAATTGTAGTATGTGATGAAGAAGACAGAGACAAAACATCACAACCATCTCCAGAATAGTGTGGGTTTTTATTTTTATTTTTTGGTGTTGTCTTAAGTAATGTTAGAAAGTTGGGTCAGCTCATCATTAGTTTTAGTAAGGAAAATATTGAATTGCAAAAGGCAAAACACAAGGATACTTGTAGTCCTATAGACTATTTTTAGTCTCATGAACATTAAAATATCATTCATCATTCATTCCAAGTTGTCGCCTCGCTCTTTTCATTATATATATATTATATTATTATATATATATATATATATATATATATTATATATTATATATTAATAAAAATTACAGACATAATTGTATAAAATTTAATATAATAAAGAAAATAATTATAGGCGTCTGTTCATGTGCATGGGTCTAGATGGTCGCCTTACATTTAGCGTAAATGATGAAGTAGAGGTCGTTAGTGGCCAAGGGAGGTCTAGTGGATGAAGGGGATATATTAGTGTTTAGGAGAGACGGAAATTCAACTCCAGCATTGCAGGTTCAATCTTTTCTCTAATGTTTTGAAAATTAATATATATATATATATATTATATAATATATATATATATATATAAATATTATAATATATATATATATAGATATATATATATAGCTATATTATAAGATATATATATAACTACATTGAGGGTTTTTATTATAGATTCCCATTAGAGTGGAAGTGTTATGTATGGGAAAAAGATTAAGTTTTCTGAAGATAATAATTACGATTACAGCCCAATATTAGTTGGTTGGTGATATTTCTTCCTATCTCTTGCAAGCATAAATGTTCTACTTACTAACCCCCTTTTTGGGATTGACGAGAGTTGTAAATTTGTTGTGTTGTAGTTGGATCTCATCTTGAAAAAGATATTGAAAATTAAGAACACCTCTTTAATGCAACTGAATTGATTTTATGACTAAGCGGCCCGTAGATTTCTAGTCATAAAGTTTTCTCTACTCTTCTTAGCTATTTTGGGACATTGATTGATATGGTGTTGAAATCTACATGCCAATGGTGATCATTAGTATGCACAATAGTTTTCAATGTAACCCTCCATGTCAATCTGTCAAGTTTCTGGATAAATTGTCATCAATTGTGCATTCATAATTATGTGTGAAGTCATGTTTAGAGATCTCTATTGTTTTATGTCAACAATTGTGCATTCATAATTATGTGTGAGGAGGGTTTTGTGGTTACACATGAAGTAGAATCTGATTGGCATTATTCTATATTCACATGAGAGCTAGTTGAGGATTTAAAAGTCAAATCAATTTTAAGATTTAAAAGTGTTTGATTGATGGTTTAATGGAGTAAACAATAACTTTTTTTTAAGGAAAACAATGGTTTATTGGGAAGCAAGGCTAAATATAATAGTAGAAATATCTATGTAAATTTGGTACAAGCCTAATCACTAAGTGCCTAGTTAAAGGGCAACTAAAAGTTTTTAGCAGGTGCATTGTTTGCCATAAATGCAGCAAGAGTATATTTATTGCCATAGACAATGACCTAAAGATAGAAAACTTTGAGAGTTTTTTAATTAATGTGAATTTGGTAAGCATCGTTGTTGTGAATGTTCTTTATAGGTTTTTTTTTTTAGTATTTAATCAAAATAAATAAATAAAATTATAAGTTATTTGTGTATTTTATATCTTTTAAATGAAAATTTGATATATAATATATATATTAGTCCTTAATATAATCTATTAGTAATAAAAAAATCATCAAATATTTACTTAATTAACATTAATGTAATTAAATAAATATTTTAGAAATATTAATTAGGTTCATTAAAGAAAGTAATTTGATGTAAGGAAGAGGTTTGAGGTGACTAGTAGTGCATCACAGTGCCTACTTGGCCAGTGATGGGAGAGGATTTAGTAGATCTATAAGGATCTTCTTAGTATCAATAACGCTTGTTTACGAGCATATCAAAAGCAAAACTTACACCTATCATTTTGTACACATGTATGAGCCAAGTAAGAATTAATAAGGTCCTAAGTTGTGCTAATAAGTCTCGTGTGTCATGCAGATATTTGAGCAGTTCAAAATGGTGAGGATGTGAGGAAATCAAGGTCGACCCAAGGACCACCGCCTCTAAATAATCCACTACCATCACTGGGATTGGCTCTAATATTGTGCTCCCTAGAGGTAATTAATGAGACACTAAGAGGGCGCCAAACAATTGAGGTGGAAGTATAGCACCCTCCATCAGGGGTAGGCAATCACGAAGGATTTATAGACTTTAATAAAGGATCTCTAGAAGATTAAGCTCCCAGAGTTTGTTGGAGGTCATGCCAGTGAATGAGCAAAATCCTCATTGGAGGGAATGAGAAGGTGTTTCGCACAAAGAGAATATAATTCCAATTCAAAAGCTAAGATAATGATATTCCAACTCAAAGATAGTGCCCTGCACTGGTGGGGTAACTTGGAGTGATGACTACATATCACTCCTAACACAGTTACCTATGAGTTATTTAAAGAAAGATTTAAGAAGAAGTGCCTACCAGCACATTATGAAGAACAATAGGTGGGAGCCTTCTATGCTTTAGTATAGGGAAACCTCGCGATAGAGGACTATGATATTAGATTCATGGAATTGGTCAAGTATGTCTCATATATGGATACTAATAAATGCCAAGCAAATTGTTTCATTTATAGATTGAACCCTAATATTAGGGAAATGGTATAAATGTGGAAACCATCCTCAGTTGCAGAAGCTATTGAACATGCTTGTCATGTAGAAGATAATTTAGACTTGAAAGAGGGAAACATAACCATTTTTCCGCAACAACCAAGGTTTACAGGGAATGCCCTTCGTATCCTCTCCAGTGAAAGAATTTTGAGGCCACCACCATATAGAAATAGGGTTGTACCTAGAGCATCGATAGTAGTGATTTCAATGGTTTCCTATGCAGCTTTAGGGACTCATGCAAATAAAGGTCAAACACAAGGAGCCACAAGCAAGGGCATGGGTCTCAAGGGAAGGAGCTCTTTCCAAAGAAACCCACAACATTTTTTTCAGAGCCTACCACACCTCACTTGTTGGCGATGCAGGGGACTTCATTACTAGCATGATTGTCCTAAGTTACAAACTAGTAATAACCATAGAGAAGGAAAAGCATTAATGGGCAAAGAAGGAAGCCACCATCATATCTATGCAGTAATTGATAACCAACAAGTTTAAAATCAATCCATCGTGTTAGAAACCTCAGGTATGATAAACCATGTAAAAGTTAAAATTTTGTTTGATTCTAGTGCTACAAATAGTTTCATTTCACTAGTTGCATTAGAAAAATTTGGGTTGGCAACCT
Source organism: Pinus taeda (assembly GCA_000404065.3). Classification (NCBI taxonomy): domain Eukaryota; kingdom Viridiplantae; phylum Streptophyta; class Pinopsida; order Pinales; family Pinaceae; genus Pinus; species Pinus taeda. Next base: position 249,989 of record APFE030298125.1, read on the forward strand.
ATGAGCACGATGAATTTAAACAAGTCAAAAAGGCTTCTAGGATAAAACAAGCAGTAGGGCCTAGTGTTGACCAATGTCGGGTAAACCTCGAGGTGTGTACAACTAAGTTGAAGGTATACGTTATGGCACTGGGCACGTATGATGTAATTGTCGGAATGGATTGGCTAGAATTTCATCGATCTTTGGTAGATTCTTTCAAAAATAAGGTGATTTTTTTAGATGATGAAGGTATGCCAATTCAGATTTCTTGTGTCAAGAGGGGGGTGACCCTACGATTCATCTCCACAATCAAGCTAAAAGGATGTCTCTGGCAAGGTTGTAAAATATATGCGGTTGAGGTTGTAAGTGATAAAAAAAGACTCTCCCTAGATCAACACCTAATATTATCAAAATTTGAGGATGTTTTCCCTAAGGAATTACCAGGAGTACCACCTGTGAGGGAGATCAATTTTGCAATCAACCTAAAACCTGGTGCAAAACCAATATCCAAGACACATGATCCAAAATGGATTTTGGATAAACTCTTAAGTCTAAGTGTTCCTCACTGAGGTAAATGAAAGTCCAAGGAAGTTCCTAGAAATAGCCCCATCGCAGAGATCTTCTCCTCCTGAATCTATTGCAACTTGAATGGGAAAAAATGGACTTAGGATGCAGAAGTTATCGTAGAAGGAAGATGCCTTGGTTCTTTGGAAAAAGAGGCAAAATCCTTTAAAAATGGCATAAAAGGCTTTATGAAGAAAATCGCATCGAAGGAGGTCAAAGGCGGATTTAAGCGGAAAAGGGGAAGCACCCCTGATCGCCGATCGCCAAGATATCAGGTCAGAGGGAGGCACATGCATATAACGTAAAGCGAGACTTGGGCCGATGTGATATCGCGATCACCGATATTGGCGGATCGCAATTGGTGACAGCATAAGGCAAAGGACGAACCCCCACGCTGAGCAATATCGCGATCGCCGATATCGGCGGATCGCAATCAACGTTGGCATAGGCCATGCCATATGCACAGAACCCCAGGTCCATGCAATACATGAATGCGATATCGCAAAATCACATCGGGGCAACACCACGAAGCGAGGACCAATACCTACGCGACTTGTGATATATATCCAGACCCGACAAGGTTATGAATGCCACTTCATAAATGTTTCAAGTCCGCCATAAAAGCTTCTTTTGTGGGATTTTCAATGTTTAATGTATTGTTAAAGTACAAATGGAAACCATGAAACATGGGCATCTGCGATATGCGATAGCGATTCAAGGTAGACCCTATAGGAAAATAGTGCGGATTTATGGATATTTGAAGTCCGATAAACAGAGTTTCTACGGATTTTTCCTGTGTTCAGTGTATTTTCCTGTGTAAGCTGAGAACGACCATTCTTGGGATTTCAAGGACACCGATGGTCCATTCTGTTACGGAATAGGTGGCCACCATCCCTGAAGGCGTTTGGCAATGATTACTAACGCTCAGAGGGGGATTCGAGCGGACAGAGGCCGGGAGCCAGAGAACCCGAGAAGAGGAAACGAACGGACAGTTCCAGTTGGCTTAAAGGCCATGAATGTCAAAGACAAAAGGGGTTGTTAGAGTTGTTACTGAAACCGAGCATACGCAGTGCTGAGAAAGGAGTGCAGAAGGCTAAGCCAAAGCAGGAGACTAAGGTGAAAGAGAGCAACGCAGAAAGCAAAAAGAAAGCGCAGAAAGCAAAAGCTAAAGCACAAAGCAACCAAGGGAGTCACTTGGAGTTCAAGTGAAAAAGCCAGAGAGTTATAATTTGCAGAGAGCCAAGAAGCCAGAGCCAGAGCCAAGAGCCAATGCCAAGAGCCAGAGCCAAGAGCCAGAGTGAGAGCCGAGAGCCAGAAAGCTGAGAGATTCAAGAGCCAGGGATAAAATGGTGTCTAAACCCATTGTTTCTGTGTAAAATAGTGGAGTTGAGCCAGGGAGCTTGTAAAAACAACACTTTGCCATAATCCCAGAGAGCCTAGTTGAGTTGACTAGAGCTCACGGAGATGTAGCCCAAGAGTTTTGGGTGAACTCCTAATTAAATTGTTGTTCTGTGTGTTTTGTTTGTTGTTTCATTAGTTATTAATGTATGTATTTACATATCAGCATACACAACAGATTTTAAAGGACATAAACAATCGACAATAAACATAAGCATACACCTATAATTTCAAGCATATTATAAATTCTGCATTGGCTAATCAATAAGACTTGGGAATATTTAAAGCTTTGGAAGTGGGAGAGGTTCTTGTAAATTAGACAAGAAGCCTAAGTGCCCCATTTTCAGATCAGGTGGTATCGGAGCTTAATTTTGGTTAACCCCACCTTCAAAGAAGGTTATATCAGAATGCTTGATTGCCAAAGCAAAGACTGCTTATCTGAAAGGAGTTTGAACAGCAAGGGGTTGATTGTATTCTTGTTTTGCAGACTGACTATTTTTCTGAGTTTGCAGAGGTAAAGGGAGAGCTACTAATAGCTTAGTCCAGGAAGGACAAATAGGAAGAAGGGTTGAAGGCATTTTTCTATCCCAAAGGACCTCAAGGTTGTCCTTAAAGCACAAGAGGTTTGTTGCAAAAGGGTGCTTAATTAAGCTCTTTATTAATTTTGTTTGAATTTCTTTTATACATTGGTATAATGAAAACTTCTACAAGTGTATCTTCGAATTCCTCTTGCATCACAAGACTCTTTGATGAAGACATAAAGTAAGAATTGTTCATTATGATGGGCAAGGTGAGATAAATGTATGAGGATGGATGGAAGAGCAGCATACTTAGAGAGCAGCTGAATTCCGTGGAGGAAGAGAGGCAGATGCTTTATGACAAACTGTAGGAAGTGAAGAGGCAACTTCATATTGCAAATATGAACCTGAAAAGGATGCATGAGTTGGAGTCACATCTCTTTGTTGCCAAAGAAGCCTTGGTCAAGTATCATCTTGAAGAAGAGGTAAACCATTCCAGTTTGTCTTCAAAATCTTCTAAGAATGCTTATATTGGTTCTTTTGAAAAACATACTAGAGGCATAGGTTCCAAGCTAATGTCTAAGATGGGCTATGAAGGAAATGGCTTGGAAAAGCATGCACAAGGTATTGTTGAACCAATAATGGTTGAAGAAAGGCCTAGGTATTTGGGTCTTGTCTATGGACAGTCTTATGGAGAGAGTTCCAAAGCTGCCATGAAGGCCATCGAAACAGCTCCAAAAAGGGGTTGCATTGCAGAGTGTGAAGATTGTGTTCAGGAGGAATGCAATAGCTTGAATTATCACTTGTAGGATGCAGGTGTTCAGAAGCACACACTTGAACCAGAGAGTTTTGGAAACTCTAACAACCTTGAAGGGATTGATGGGGTTCCAAAGGGATCCACTTCATTTGCTTCACCTCCTCATGAAGGCAATAAAGGCGAAAGAGGCAGGTATAAATCTGGTTCTAAACATATTCCTTTTGATTTTGCAAAGCATGATAAATTTTCGGGTAAGCATGGGAAAAGAATTGCGTGTTCCTTTTGTGGTTTGGATAACCATCATGTTTCTAGATGTTGGAAGAGAATGGCTACATATAGGAAACTTTTGAAGGAAAAGAAGCAAAGAGCCAAAGGTCCATTGGACAAGGCAAATCATGCTGACAAGAGGATGCACAAGTGTTGCACTTATTGCCATAAGCAAGGGCATCTTGCTAAAAGGTGTTGGACTCTGAATCTAATACTGCTTCCACAAAATCTGAAGAAGGTGGAAAGAGAAGATGGCAGAAATGGAAAGGAAGTTTCCATGAATGATGTGTCTCAGGATGATTCACATGTTGATGCTGATGTGCAGACAAAGGAAAGACCTTTGAACTGGATTGGTAAGAAATGGTTAGAGTTATTTTCCAATTAAGGTTGCATGTCTATTGATGCATCTATTTGCATTTCTTTATTGATGAGATGCAAGTTGCAGGTATCTACCAAGATGGTGAATGGAAAAAGGTTGAGTAGGAGACTCACTTTATGGCTGCAACATTACATTTCATTTCAACTTCAAAAGTATAGTGTGCTTAAGTGAAAGTTGAAGGACGAAATGCATGCATGAGCATGATGTGCATGAACAGAGGGATGTTGATGTTTTCCTTGTTTTGAACATGTATGTGTGATTAACTTGTAGGGTTGATTGCTTTGACATGCATGTGATGCAATGTTGACTTGGGAGAAGTTAACTTGGTCTCCAAGATGGAGATAATAATGAAGTGTTTCATCTTTT
>APFE030298125.1:254524-277496 GCA_000404065.3 Pinus taeda
TTTTTCTACATGCTTGACTTGAAGGGTCATTTGTTTTAAAGGCATGTTTTGTGGGCTTGTTGTCTAGTCCATCATTTGTATGCAGATGTAAGACATGGAGGTGTTCACAAGATGTGAAATCTGTTTCTTTGTTGAAGCAGGAGTTTAGTCCATCCGTTGTTGTCTATATTTCTGTTGTTGTTGACAGCTTGTCAAACAGGTACAAATGAAAGTTTTGTGGGGTAGATGTACCTCACATTTGTTTGAGCCACCTTGGATCAACGATCAAGGCAAAGAAGCTCAAACTACCTTTTATAACTATTTCAGCGGGAGTTCTGTAGGAAGGCAAGGAGGAAGACAGTTCTTCCTGGGAAGACCAGCCCATCTAGAAGGGAAGTGGTCAGAAACTTTGGTTAAAGGCACTATGCAAGCCAAGTGTAGGGAGGTTGAAAGAAGAGCGTGAGTCACTCTCATTTACTGTTCAGATCAATATATCAGTCTTTTGGAGACCAAAAGTTATTTTAGTGGGAAGGCGTGATCCAAAATGGATTTTGGATAGACTCCTAAGTCTAAGTGTTCCTCATTGAGAAAAATGAAAGTCCAAGGAAGTTCATGGAAATAGCCCCATTGCAGAGATCTTCACCTCCTGAATCTACTACAACTTGAATGGGAAAAAATAGACTTACGATTTAGAAGTTATCACAGAAGGAAGATGCCTTGGTTCTTTGGAAAAAGAGGCAAAATCCTTTAAAAATGGCCTAAAAGGCTTTATGAAGAAAATCGCATCAGAGGAGGTCAAAGGCGGATTTAAGTGGAAAAGGGGAAGCACCCCTGATCGCTGATCCCCAACATATCGGGTCGGAGGTAGGCACATGCATATAACATAAAGCGAGACCTGGACCAATGCGATATTGTGATCGCCGATATCAGCAAATCGCAATTAGCGACGACATAAGGCAAAGGACGGACCCCCGCGCCGAGCGATGTCGCGATCGTCAATATCGGCAGATCGCAATCAGTGTTGGAATAGGCCATGCCATATTCACAGAACCTCGGGTCCATGCGATACGCGATTGCGATATCGCAAAATCACATCAGAGCAACACCACAGAGTGGGGACCGATACCTACGTGACTTGTGATATATATCCAGACTCGACGGGGCTATGAATGCCACTTCATAAATGTTTCAAGTCTGGCACAAAAGCTTTTTTGCAGGATTTTCAATGTTTAATGTATTGTTAAAATACAAAGGGAAACCATGAAACATGGGCATTTGCGATATGTCATAGTGATTCAAGGCAGACCTGATAGGAAAATAGTGCGGATTTATGGATATTTGAAGTTTGACAAACAGAGTTTCTGCGGATTTTTCCCATGTTCAGTGTATTTTCCTGTGTAAGCTGAGAACGACCATTCTTGGGATTTCAAGGGCACCGATGGTCCATTCTGTTACAGAATAGGTGGCCACCATCCCTGAAGGCATTTGGCAATGATTGCTAACGCTCTGGGGGATTCGAGCAGAGGCTGGGAGCCAGAGAGCCCGAGAAGAGGAAACGAACGGACAGTGCCAGTTGGCTTAAAGGCCATGAATGTTAGAGACAGAAGCGGTTGTTAGAGTTGTTGCCGAAACCGAGCATACGCAACGCTGAGACAGGAGCACAAAAGGCTAAGACAAAGCAGGAATCTAAGGTGAAAGAGAGTAGTGCAGAAATTAAAAAAAAGGGTAGAAAGAAAAAGAAAGCGCAGAAAGAAAAAGCTGAAGCACAGAGCAGCCAAGGGAGTCACTTGGAGTTCAAGTGAAAAATCCAGAGAGCTATAATTTGCAGAGAGCCAAAGAAGCCAGAGCCGAAGAGCCAGAGCTAGAGCCAAGAGCCAAGAGCCAATGCCAAGAGCCAGAGTGAGAGCTGAGAGCCAGAAAGCCCAGAGCTTCAAGAACCAGGGATAAAATGGTGTCTAAACCCATTGTTTCTGTGTAAAACAATGGATTTGAGCCAAGATCATGTAAAAAAAACACTTTGCCATAATCCCATAGATCCTAGTTGTGTTGACTAGAGCACATGGAGATGTAGCCCAAGATTTTTGGATGAAATCCTAATTAAATTGTTGTTCTGTGTGTTTTGTTTATTACTGCATTAGTTATTATTGTATGTATTTACATATCAGCATACATAGCAGATTTTAAAGCACATAAACAGTCGAAAATAAACATAAGCATACACCTATAATTTCAAGCATATTATCAATTCCACATTGGTTAATCAATAAGACTTGGGAATATTTAAAGCTTTGGAAGTGGGAAAGGCTCTTGTAATTTTGACAAGAAGCCTAAGTGCCCCATTTTCAGATCAACACACTATAGGATGACGACTCCATAACATTGTGAGTTGCAAATGTCGTTAAAAGAGCTATTATACTTGGGGTTTACTATACCTACTATTTCACCTTGGGGTGTGCTAGTGATTTTCATTAAGAAGAATGATGGTTCCTTAAAACCGTGCATAGACTATAAGGACTTGAATCTAGTCACAATAAAGAATAGGTACTTGAAACCCAAAATATATGACCTCTTTGAACAAATGAAGCAAACAACGATTTTCTCAAAGCTCGATTTGCGACTTGGATACCACCAATTGAGGATTAAGAAAGGTGACATCCCCAAAACTACCTTTAAAACATGGTTTAGGAGCTATGAGTTCGTAGTAGTACCAATTGATTTGACCAATGCACCAGCAGTGTTCATGAGTATCATGAATGGCACGTTACGAAAGTATTTGGGTTAATTTGTGCACGTATTTCTAGATGATATACTCATGTATTCCAAGAATGAAAAGGAGCATGAAGAGCACCTAAAGGTTGTCTTGACATGCTTAAGGGAAAATCAGTTGTATAGAAAGTTGTCAAAATGTTCCTTATTTTAGAAGAAAATTCATAATCTAGGCCACATAATGTCGGGAGAAGGGATTTCAGTTGACCGACAAAAAGATAACGACCATAATGGATTTCCCAGTACTAAAAAATTCTCATGAGGTACATAGCTTCATAGGGCTAGCAAGTTATTATGAAAAGATCGTGGAAGGGTTTTTGAAGATTGAAAAACCCATCATGACATTACAACAAAAGGGGGTTAAGTATGAATGTGACATTTCATTCATTGAACTAAAGAGATTACTAACCAATGCATCGATCCTTCAAGTCCCTGATATGGAGAAGGATTCCACTGTCAGCATTGATGCCTCGAAGCAAGGATTGGGAGAATTGTTAATGCATGAAGGTGAAGTAATATATTATGCATCCAGAAAGTTTAAGAGTTTTATGCTACCAATGACTTAGAATTAGTAGTAGTGATGCTAGCATTGAAACTATGGAGACACTACCTCATCAAGAGAAGCTTTGAGTTAAGAATTGATCATGAGACCCTGAAGAATCTCTTCACTCAAAGAGATTTAAATTCTAGCTAGAGGCGATGGAGTGAATTCATGAGTGAGTATGATTTTTGGATCTCATACATTAATGGAAAGGAGAATGTGGTGGTTGATGCATTAAGCAAGAGGCAACAAACCTTCTCCCTAGTACCCTTGAGGGTAAATTTGAGGGAGCTTGTGTTGGAGAAACTCTTTGAAGATAGTTAGCATCTGAAGTTTACATCAAAGCCCCAAAGATGGAAGCAGATATAACCAAAGTTTGAGGGATATTTCATTGAACTTGATGGAATATTAAGATTTCAGGGGAGAGTCTACGTCTCTAAGGAAGGGCGTATATGAAGAAACATACTTGAAGAGTCACATAGAGCACTCTACTATGCACATATTGGCATGAAAAAGATGTATGTAGATATGAAGAAACTCTTCTTTTGGGAAAGCATGAAGCGCGACATAATCCAGTTTGTCGCCAAGTGTCATGAATGCAAATGAAGGAAGGTTGGTCATCGCTACCCAGCAGGAATCCTACAATTGCATGAAATCCTTGTGTCTAAATGGAAGGTCATTTATATGGATTTCATTGTGGGTTTTTCACTCACCCAATAGAGGTACAATGTTATATTGGTTGTAGTTGACAAATTGACCAAAAGTGCCATTTCATCCCAATGAGAGACACTTATGATGTTATTGATGCAACACAAGTTTTTATAAGTGAAGTTATTTGGATACATGGATTACCCACATAAATCATTTTTTATAGAGAATCTCACTTTACATCTAGATTTTGGACTAGTTTTCAGTCAATATTGGGAACTCAGTTGAACCTTGACACTGAATATCATCTAGAAACAAATGGGCACATTTAAAGGGTAAATTAGGTTATGGAAGCCATGCTTAGAATGTACATCATGGATACTCAAATTCAGTGGGAAAGGTAATAACCATTGGTATAGTTTTCCTATAATAACAGTTACCATAGTTCAATCGGGATGTGATCCGTAAACTTCTATGGATATTCCACTGGACATTTCGTCACAACAGATCTGATAATAATTAATTAAAATATCGTATTTTTACACTATTACAATTTTATTTAAATTCTAGATTTGTAGATTTGATTGTAATTAGTGCATGCATGCAAATGGAAATCATGCAGAAAAGTAGAGAACGAAAAAATAAGCTCACACACACATAAGAAATAAGATATGTTTTTTGGGAAACCCTTTCAGGAGAAAACCCAGCTAGAAGGTGAGGCCACTTCACTCTCTTTCTCTATCTGGAAATATGGCTGCAGATATAAAGAAGTAATGCATGTGGCCCATGGGCTACTACAATGCAAAAATCCTCTCTGTGTGCTCTACCTCCTATCTCTCTTTGCTATCTTTTCTCAACTATGGAACAAAATTCTCTCGAAATAATGGAATACCTCTTCCTCCTAGTGGTTTAGTTATAACACAACCCGATAACCTACTAGTGGTTAATTCTAACTACATCAACTCTTAAGAAATGGAATGCCTCTTCCTCCTAGTGGTTTAGTTATAACACGACCCGATAACCTACTAGTGGTTAATTTAACTACATCAACTCTTAACTAGAGTTACAATATAGACTCTTCTATAGTCTTTTACATCACAAACACATGTCTAGACCCTTTTTCATAAATAATGGGGGTTGATGCGGCATCTTCCCGAACCATAGGTGTGAAAACAACAAGGTCAACTTCTGAGTGGCATAACTTTTGCATACAGACTCCAATTGACACACTTCTTGTGTTGTTGGAAAGATATTTCTGTGTAGAATATCATGTAAAGGTGTCATGATAAAGCGACAAAGTTTTAACCCAAAAAAAACATCGTTTGATGCCTCAAAACACTCTTGGAAGGTTTCAGACCACGTTTTGCCAAATGCATCGATATGGATGACAAACAATGTAATGATCCAATTCAAATTAGGATGCCTCCTTGTTAATAGCTATATGGGGGGTCATGCAGGATGCTATTGAGTTGGGAAAAGTTGGAGGAAAGAGTAATAATTGTGTTGAAATTAGTTGAAGAAATGGAGGAACGGGTAAGATAAATTCGACAAAGGTTAAAGGAAGCATGATATAGACAGAAGATTTATGTATATGCACATAGTGCTAATAGAGTTTATGTAAGGAGAGATCAAGTCTTTATTCATATCCAAACCAACAAAAGCACCATTCAGTTTGGGAAGGGGAAAAAGTTGTCACCTCGTTTTATAGGACCTTTTAGAATCAAGGAAAATATTGGACCAGTTATCTATCGTCTTTTACTACCACCCCATTTTCATAAAATCATGATGTTTTTCATGTATCTGTTCTACGACATTGTGTTTTTGATAAATCTCACAAATAAGATTGGAGTGAATTATAGCTATCATACGTGGGAACCATAATGGTCGAACCATTACACATATTGGACTATAGGGTTCGATAGCTTAGATGTCGCATGGTGGACCATGTTAATCCAGCGCGACAAGTATAGCTTAGGATCCATTACCTAGGAGGATGTGGAGACTATACGTCGCAACTACCCCTCACTTTTTGACCATCTGTGATGCCCATTTTGTCTTAGATAACTACCTACACTGAGGACTACTTGTATTTTCATGTTCTTAATTTATGAACGCTATGTAATATTGATGCATTTCAGTTGGATAGATGAAATTACTTATGTAAAACAGTAGATTGATCATGTTTTGTTGATTAAATTATTTTATGTATTCCTTATTTGATGTATGATTTACTTGATGTATATCTTACTTGGTTATGATTTATCTAGTGTATGACTTATCAAAGTTATGATTTGTTTGATGTATGGCTTAATTAGATATGATTTATCTAGTGAATGACTTACCGAAGTTATGATTTATTTGATGTAAGATTTACTTCAAGTGTGTTGATATTAATTACAAAATTGGTATATGGATACTAGACTTAATAACATGATAATTACGATTACTTGCCTATATATATTTTGTTGTTATCTATATGCATGGATGAGAACTAACTTGTATATTGGAAAGAACTATATGATAGTCAGGATCCATGCTAGTGACTGGGGGATGTTGAGACATCCAATGAGGAATGGTATGATGTACATTGTTCTATTACATTTTGTATCTACTTGATATGCACTATTATGACATGGGTAAAGTGCATATTTTAGGTGACATCACTACCTAACTAAATTGTTCGATGACAAGTATCCAACCAACACCATAGTGTGGTCCATATTAGGGTGCTAAGCCTAATTTTGAGGAGGGGTGGAGGCATTTCCCACCATCCAACCTCTAAGCTTAGAATCGTATGAGGTTAGTGATGGACACGCTCCCCAAGACCTGTGATGACAATTTCCAGTTTCTTACTAGGGAAGTTAGGTCAATATAGTCAACACTTCTACCATCTTGGTTCTATTAGTGGTTAGATTCGTATAGCCAATGCCATAGTATATTGCAACATAGGATGGATAGGATGGGAGTGGAAGTAGTTTAGGGAGAATAGGAGGCTATAAGTTAGTTAGAGACTCTAGAGGGGAAGTGGCATTCTTGCTTGACTTAGTTAATTTGACTACTATATCTCTCTTTGTTTTGTTATGCCTTATTGTCATATTACTTCCATATTGTTGATAACCTTTTGCGTCTAACTTCAGGATGAAGTTTTTTTATAGGAGAGGTTTATGTAATTCCCTACCTGATGCTATTATAGTATTCCAAAGTTTAAAGTGTTGGATGATTAAATAAACAGTTGACCATTTTTAATGATTAATTAACCTTAAAACCTGATTTATAATTGATGATTACATTTTAAACATGATTCATTTATAGAGAAGGTTTTCGACGATAATCACATGAAAATTCATTTGTCGACCCTAAGATCTGTTAAAGACCATGTTGACCCCATGGACATGAGAGGTGTTTATGTTATTCCTTGTTCCTGTGGGACCCCCTCTGTTGGCGAAACTAAGCGCTATATTAATCAGAGGATTCATGAGCATGCAACCAACATCAAACATGGGAGGACTCGATCTTCTGCCCTGGCGAAACACGCGGAGAAGAATAAGCATCATATATGTATTGAGGAGGCCCAAGTTATTGCTAATATTGCACCTTTTCATCCCCAGAAGTTTAGGGAGGCCATTGAAATTGAAAGAAGGCCGAGCAACCTCAACAGGGATGACCACTAGAAGATTAGCAATAGTTGGATCCCTGCCCTTTCCTCCTAACCCTCCCCCTTCCCCCCCTGTTACACTCTTTTTTGCTTTAGTCTTTAGCTTTTACTCCCTAGTCTTTTGGTTTGTTTATTTCTCCTTTTATTCCCGATGCTTTAATTAATTTATTTTTTCATTAGGATATTTTTCTTAGTTTAAAGTCTAAAAAAATTTACACTTGACCTAGTTTTTATTATTCTTGATATATAAACAAATATTTTTTTGTAATGCATATACATATAAATTAACTAATTGGTTGATTAAGTGATAAACATTTACTTTTAATCCTCTATTATATAATGATGCCTATTGTTGATGAAAATAAATAAATCTAACAATCAAAATAGCTAATTAATTATAAACAAATTTATATGTTATAAAAAAGAACATATTACAAATTTAGTTTCATATAACTTAATAAGTTAACGAATTAACAAACTAATGATTTATTCTTTCCTATTATAATACATGTCTTTATATAGTTTATGTATTTTTAAAATAATAAAGAGTATAATCAATTATTTAAGATTCTAGCCTTAATTTAAGTTCATAGAAATGAGTTAGAAAATAAGATTTATTTAATTATAAAAAAATTATGAATAACTTTAATAAACTAACTAATTAATTATTAATTAACTAATTAATATTATTTTCCCTATCCCTTGTCCCAGTCAAATGTAGCCATTGCTTAGTCCTTTCCTTGGTCAAATGTAGTTGTTTCTTTCTAGTCGTTGAATGATAGATCTCTCTATTTAACTTGTTGTTGGATCTGGTTCTTCATCTTGTCCTGACGATGAACCACACTTACTGGTTTGAAACGCGTTGACAAACGAATTTTGATGTGATTATCGTCGAACACCTTCTCTATAAACTCGATATGGATCACAAAAGCCTAAATTCAATAATGATTCATTTAATTATTAAATTAATAACATTCCTCGAGTTTGATTAACATTTCAAAAATGATATTATTGAATGGTAATATTTATTAGAATAGCATTATTTTATTGAATGGTGATACTTTATTAAAATAATAATATTTTATTGATTGGTAATATTTATTAGAATCATATTATTTATTGGATGGTGACATTTTATTAAAATGATAATATTTCAAATGGTAATACTTTATTGAATTAATAAAGGGTGGTTGGGGAATGAACCACCCGAGAGTGTAGTAAGGGAAAAGGGGTAGGTGGATTAATTAGGAGGGGTGGATCGAGAAGGTGTCAGGGGGTGAAATTCAAGGTCCTCAAAGTCAAAAAGATGGGGGCATTCAAGGCCTTTTAATAACCTAGATGACCAAAATATGGTCTTTTATGAAATTCATCCAAGATGAGCTTCTTCAAGTCGCCTCTATAAGGCATGTACCATTTGCCTTTAAATTTCAGTGAACCATCATCTGTAAGTGAGTGATTTTTGCTCAATATTCCTTCTAGATCTTGCTACAAGTTTTCTTTGATTTTTTGGTAGCGCTCGTCCCATTGTATGGCCTTCTTAATAACTTCTTTAATGTCAAATTCAAAAGTGCTAACAATAGATACATGAGCCACTTGCAGAATTCTGCTAACTGCATTTACCACTTTGTTTTCCTTGACTTTAATATATTTGATTTCAAAATAAAATTCACTAATCAAGGCTAGCCATCTGTCCTATCTTTCATTCAGCTTGGGTTGATTAAATAAATACCTCAAACCTCCATGATTTGACATAAATACAAATTGTATTCTGAGGAGGTAATGCCTCCACATTTTTAGAGCATGCGCTATGGCTGCTAATTCCATATCATGGGTGACATAATTGTGTTCATGCTCGTTCAACTTTGTTGACTCATACCATACAACTTGCCCTTCTTACATCTCGACTCCACTGAACCCTTCCTTCTAGACATCCATGCACACTACGTAATATTTCTCTAGGTCTGTTATTCACAGTATGAGTGCATGTGTGAGAAAATATTTCAATTGCTCAAAGCTAGCTTCACATTTCAGTGTCCACTGGAATTTAACTCCTTTTCTTTGTAGTGTTGTGGTTAGATGCCCAATCTTTGAGAAGTTCTAGATGAACCTTTGTTAGTACCCAACCAAACCCATGAAAGATCTAACTTCTTTCACCTTCTGAGGAGTAGGCCATTCCACAATGGCTTTGATATTATTTGGATCAATTTCCACTCCTTTGGAGACAATGTTTCCCAAATACTGAACCTATGACTGGAAAAATTCACATTTCCTGAGTTTAACATGAAGCTTTTTATCTCTCTGTTAGTTTTTGTAGCATCATATGTGTTATAGTTTCTAAACTTTGTGGAGAGGCTAAAACACATGAGATATCCATAACCCATAAATCATATGGGAAATTCCACCTAGAAGTGTCTCAATTAGATTATTATTTGATTTTTAAATATATCCTAAGTCTAAACTTAGGGAATATGGTTAATTAATCAGTATTAATTGAGATAAGGTGATAATCATCTAGAAACTCACACATATTGACTAGGAAATAATCTTAGCCATCAATTATGTTTTAATCTTAGTCATTGGAGTCCCAACATAATATTATCAGAGGAATACGGTGGGTGGATGGAGAAGAGACACAAAGATCAAATTCCTTGGCCATTTTGATTTCTAGAGAGAAGCAACAGTTACCAGAAAGCCAGAGAAGGAAGCAGAGATAGTGAGGGGCATGGACAGTGAGTCCGGAGGAAATATTTTACAAATCCGTAGATTCAGCTACAGGAGGGTCGAGTTCCTCAATGAGGCTGCACAAAAGCTTCAGAGGCAGAGTTTGATTTGGCCAGGAAGAGGGTCAATTTAGTTGCTTGAGGCTGGGAAGATTTTCGAAAGGTATCAATGGATCATTCTCAAAGGATGGATAGGGAAGATGCCTTGATCAGTTATAGTTCCAGGTAGAGTGTTCTAGTGCTTATGCAGGTTTAACGCAGAGGTTGTCGCAAGGGTTTCGTGGGGCCCATTCAAAGCCAATTTTGGAGCTAGATCAACGCTAAGTGAGACAACATTTGTCTCACTAATTTTTGTGACCAATTTTTCCTGCAGTGGATAGCCATTTTTTAGCATCCAGATTGTACTCATAATTTCCCACTGCTCCATTATAATAAAACCCTGAGTTGTTGCACCGGTTTTACCAAATTGGTTTTTTTGGGGACATTTGTCCAAAAATAACAATGGTATATTTTTATGTGTGTGTGCTAGATTTTCTCAGTTTCCAGCATTAACTTCTTTCGCAATTTATTGGTGAAAATCACAGTGTGAAATATTTGATATTCATCATACCAAATAAATTGTTAAATAAATTAACAATTAGGAAAATAATTTATAGATGTTGTGATAAATGTAATTTTCACATGGTATCAGAGTGTAAGTGATCAACTAGGGAGCTCAAAAGCAGAGAAGGAATTTTTGTTATTCAAAGGGAATAGCATACTGAAATTTTCAAAGGTTGTGCAGTACTTAGACAAGAAAATAGAATTGTTGGGGTAGAAGCTCAATTTTCAGTTGCAAAGTTGCAGAAATTTTGATTTGCCCAGATTAGTGATTCCAGCAGGCAGAGGGAGCAACAAAAACTCATATTTTCATTCAGGAGATTCCTTGATTGGACATAAGGGTTTTATAGCAGTTTGTAGAAGTAAATCTATGTTGAGTGGAAAAGAAAAGAACACACAACAGAAGGAAAATATCTCTTAGGGGACTTCGAGTTTCAAAGGTCTAATTTTCCAGTTACAGATTGGCAGTAGTTGTGAGCAGATTTTCTCACTCCAACAGGGGTTGTGAATAGCAAAATAACAGCCAAGTAGAGGGGAAGAGGTATTTTTTAACAAGTTTGTTGAGATGGCCACAACTAGGCTTAGATATCAGGTCAGGTTGGAGGGAGCCTCCAACTATGTCATGTGGAAGGCTAGGATGCTCTTCCTTCTAGATGAGCATGGCCTCAAAGCCTATATTGAGAATGTGGTAGAAGTTCTCTAGGACCCTGATCAGTTGAAGGAGTACAAAAGAGAAACGGCAAAGGAAAATTGGATGGTCTTAGATGGAATCTGAGACCATATAGTCTCACATATATCTGGCTAGAATACGGCCAAGGAGATGTGGGATATCCTTGCCATGCTATATCATATTTCTTCCAAGGAGGGAAATATGTTTCTCGAGGACAAGATGAGGAGCATAAGGATGTAGAAGGGTGAGGGAATAGATCCCTTCCTCACTTGGATTCAAAAGGTCAAAGATCAGCTAGCAGCCATTGGGGAGGCACCAAAACCTATAAAGCTTGTACGACTGGCACTGAACAATGTCTAGGAGGATTGGCAGGTATTTGTCTAAAATATCTTGGGCAGAGACACATTTCCGAGGTGGGATAGGATGTGGGTCGATCTACAACAGGAGCAGTTGAGGCATGCTCTATTGAAGAGTACCATTAGCGGAAGCAGCAACAGGACCATGAAGAGTGATAAGGAAGAGGAGAATGTGACCCTAGCATCCAATGGTTCCAGTTAGGGTTAGGGGGGAATGAAAAATAAGAAGGACTTGTCAAAGGTTAAGTGCTTTAGGTGTGGCGAGTTTGGCCACTACAGTACCCATTGTCCTCTTAGGAAGAAGGACAAGTAAGAGAAGTAGGACCAAGTAACAACATCCACCAATATTGACAAGTTTTCCTCCAAGTTGGAGGAATACTTCACTATGATGAGGGCCATACCTCCAAGAGTGACATGGGGCGACATGGAGTTGTAGTCCAGAACTACAAATATTGGGCAGGATCCTTAAGGTGTCCTCCTCATGGATCATCACCTTGCTATAGGGGCATACAATATTCAATATCAGGATGGATCAATGTTAGTGATGGGGTCATATTCTGAAGTGATATTTGCAAACTAGTAGCGGTCAGATGCTAAGGAGCACAATGCAGAGTTAGCAGCAATGCAAAGTGGCACAGTAGCAGAGTCACCAGCAGTGCAGATTCCTTAGTAGACAATGCAGTGTCTAGTATGATCCATGTGGATATTGGTGGCCACCCACCTATTCCACCTAGACCTCCAGTTGGTTTCACCTGTTTCCTTGATTATAGCAGCGTTTACTATCTTTAGCATTTTTTGTTCTTGAACTTTCGGAGCTGTTTTAACCCCCTAAACGGCATTTTTTTGAGGTTTGTTGCAGGCCAATGATTATATATAAGGGACTGCAACAAATCATGTAGTATTTGGAGAGATATTTCCAACGAGGTATCGTACACGCCAAACGGAGATCATATGACCAAGTTAGGACCTCATGAAGTTGGTTTCCCACCTAACCCAAAAGGGGCCCACAAACTCTTAGTGTTTCATCTTTTGGGGTCAGGGTTTTGATTGTTTAGGGTTTTCTTTTGTTGTTCAATAATAAAAAGGCCATTGAGCCTCATTGTAACACAGTTCAGATGCATTTAGCCACCAAATCTCTTCTCAGAGATAAGATACCATTGCCCGAGCTAGTTTATTTCCATTCCGTATGTAAGCATATTTCAGTTCTTTGATGTTAATGAAATGAAGTTTTATTTCTGCTACATCTCTATGTTTATGTTTATATTTATATTTTGTTACATTCCTACATAAGTCTGGATCAGTGGTATTAGAGAGGTCTTTTGTTTCTCTGTTTTTCTTTGCATATCGCCAGTGAGGTCAGGGTATAAGGACTTAGGGCCCAAACCAGTTGAACCTTTGCAAGACCAGCCTTGCAAAACCCGACAGACTCCCATGGCAGAAGAAAAGAAAGACGAGGGGGTAGGAGCTCCTTTCAAAATATTGCTCGAGGAAGCCCTCGACTGACAGAGGAACGCAATGATGGATAAATTTTCCCAGATCCTTCGGCAACTACCCATAGGAGACACATCTTCATCCACCAGCCACTTTGGAGGCACCACTCCTTTTAAAGTACAAGTTAACTTTGACATTCCCATATTTGAATGCCAGATAAATGCAAACATTGTAGATAGATGGTTAAATCTGTTGGAAGGATATTTTTTGATTCATGACTTTTCTAATCGGGAAAATATTACTTTTTCACTCCTCAAAGTCGCCCTCCATGTCAAGAACTGGTGGGAAACCTACTTTGAACAAAAGAACGAGAGGGAATCCTCACTGTTTTCAGCTGCACCCACTTGAAATTCTTTCCAAGAAGCCATCAAGGAACAATATTACCCAGTCAGGAGCTATGAAGATAAATACATAAATTGGACCATACCCTTCATACGAATTTGGGTATCAAGGATTCTGAATGGCATTTGGTACTCAAATACCACAACTATATACACAATTACATCTAAGAAGAGCTAGATTTCTCAGATATCTCCTCGCTTGGTGTCACCTATCGATATGTTGTCAAGATTGAACATAAATTTAAACAGAAGAAGCGAGACATTGGATTTGTGAATCTGAAGCAAGGGAAAGGCACCCCCAAACCCCAAAAAAATAACAAATCCAAGGCAGGGCGACCCAAGATAGCTAGTTGAAGTCGCAAGGAAAGAAAAACACCGTGAAGATAAAGAAGGACAAAGGGAAATGGCGTGAGTTCCATAAGATCCCTGCTCACAACACGAGTGAGTGTTGATCCAAGTGACCACTGGTGACCAAGCTAAAGACTTATAATCAGATGTGTGTTCTGACTCTGAATCAAAAACCGACAAGGGGAATTACAAAGGGAAGCATATTATTGATGCGGAGCCTAGTGCCAACATTGCCACCACCAAGATCCAGAAGATTGATCCCGAAGATCTAGAGGAGGGGGAGTGGCTCTTCCACTCACAGATGTGGGTGAAGCGTTCTTCGTTGAAATCCATTGTTGACAACGAAAGCAAAAAGAACCTCATTTCAATAGAGGTCACGAATTGGTTGGGCCTACCGACCACACCACACCCGCAGTCGTAAACCATTGGGCGCCTTCACCAAGGGTGAGATCTCTGCATCGGCCAACAGTGTCACCTTCCCTATAATATCAAGCCCTTCATAGATGAGGTACTGTGTGATGTTTCTCCTCTTGAAGGTTGTTGTGTATTATTAGGCCAACTATACTTGTGGAAGTTTCATGTTGTCTATGATTTTCATCCTCACACTATCATTATTTCTTTGGAAATAATTTATACAGGATACCAGAGGTAGCATCACCTACCATCATCTCTTTGATCTCTGCGAAGTGATGCAGTAAGATCATTTCCCAGATTGGGAAAATTTTCTTCCTTATGATTCGCCTTCAGGGAAAGTAGAAGACTACGGAAACATCCATAGCCTCTAGACAAGGCTCCTTCACACTACATTAGTAGATGGACAAGGTCGTGGAAGAGTACAAGGACATATTCACCTCACCCACATGGGTACCCCTACACTGTTAGGTCAAGCACTCCATCGATCTGACCCCGAGCACATCGCTACCCATTAGATCGATCTACCAATGCTCTGTTCTGGAGAATGATGAAATTAATAGATAGATTCAGGATTTTTTGTAGAAAGGGAACATCAGGCCAAGTTCATCACCATGTGGGAGCTCGATCGTGTTGGTATAGAAGAAAGCAGCACTTGGATACTTTGTATTGACTATCGGGTGTTGAATAAGATCATTGTCTAGAATAGGTATCCAATCTCATAGATTTATGACCTTATGGACCAGCACAAGGGGGCCAAATATTTCAAAAAGATTGACTTAAAGTCTAGTTATCTCCAGGTACCAATTGAACCCTCTGATGTGTGGAAGACTAACTTCACATCCAAGGAGGACCTTTTCGAATGGCTGGTCATGCCTTTCGGGTTGACGAATGCCCCTGCAACCTTCATGCGCTTGATGTATGACATATTGCGTCCCTTTACCAACTCGTTCATGGTATTGTACCTGGAGGACATCCTGATCTTCATTCGGAGTTGGGAAGAGCACATATACTATATCTGATAGCTCCTCCAAACCCTGCAACAACAAAAATTGTGTGCCAATTTGGAGAAATGCACTTTTGGTATGACCTAAGTCCAATATCTGGGGTGCATCATTAATGAGCGGGGTTTTTATGTGGACCTAGCCAAGGTATAATTTATTCGAGATTGGCCAGCCCCAACCACTCTGATAGAGCTTCACAAATTTCTAGGTCTTGCCAATTTCTATCACAGGTTCATATTGGGATTCTCTCATATCTCACTTGGCCTTTAAGTCAAGTCACCAAGGGTGGAGCGCAAGCTTTGGTTTGAATCCCAACAGAGGGCACTTGTTGAGTTAAAAAATCGCCTTTACTCTGCACCAATGCTCACATTACCAAACTTGCAACAAATTGAGACAGTTGCCTCTGATTATGCTATTGGTGCAGTTCTTACCTAACAGGGGCATCCAGTGGCATATCACAGTGAGACACTTTCAGATACAGTCTGAAATTATCCCGCTTATGAAAAAGAGATGTATTCTATTGTGCAGACCTACTAATAATGGAAGCATTAAATTCTAGGGAAGGAAACAGGCATCCACACAAATCATCGACCCCTACAGTTCATACAGACACGAGGGAAGTTGCAGAATGATAGCTATCATAAATGGTCCACATATATGCAACAATTCCATTTGAACATCAAGCATAAGAAGGGAAACACCAATAATGTTGCAAACTGTATTAGCCAGCCACTAGTTATGGTGCTTCTCACTGCGCTTGACTCTTGTGGACATGAGACTTAGGGGTGGCCGCATATTTACCAAAGTGATCCAGGCTTCAAAAACACATTCTAGATCCTCCTAAAAGGCAAGCAAGTTCCAGATTTTCACCTCAAGGGCGCACTATTACGCCTCCTAGGACACCTCTATGTTCCTATAAACAAGAATGCCAAGATGATTTGGGAGGTGCACTATAGTCGAGTCGCTGGACATTTCAAAGTAGAGAAAATAGTGGCAGTGCTGCAAAAGTATTTTTATTGGTCAAACCTTCAATAGGATCCTCCACTGTCTACGCAATTTCCAAACCAACAATTAAGAAGCAAGGCCTATATAATCCTCTGCCTACTCTTAATCGTCCTTGGGAATCCATCTCCATGGATTACATGTCGGGTATTCCTTCTAGTAAGCATGGCAACGACCGTGTGTTCGTGGTCGTTGACATATTCTCTAAGATGGCCATTTTGACAGCCTGCAAGAAGAGTATCATAGCAGAAGCCACTACTAATCTCTTCTTTGAACAGGTGTGGATACATTTTGCGATCCCACAATCCATTATCTCAAATCAGGGCAACAGGTTCCTGAGTACATTTTGGTCAAGCCTCTGTTTGATGCTAGATACCAAGCTCACTAAGTCCACAACCTTCCACCCCCAAACTGATGACTAAATAGAGGTCGTTAACAAGATGATCGTGCCCATTTTGTGCATGTACAACTCGAAGCATCCACACACATGTGATGAAAGCATCCCCTATGTCTAACACATCTACAACAGAGCTCTCCATAGCTCAACTGGCCACAACCCCTTTCAGGTGGGGTTGGGATTCTAGCCACTATGTCCCATTGATGTGACCATACCATTTGCAACTACTCAAGTAGATTCAACTCATATCTAGTCTAAAGTTGAACGGGCTAACAACTGCATTGAGTGCATTCAACACATTTGCTAGTAGGTCTATGACATATTGGACATAACCAATGCTAAGTACATGCAACATCATGATCAACATCGAGGGCCACACAAGTTCTAGGTGGGCAACAAAGTTTGGTTACATTTGCAGAAGGAGCACCTCGCTGGCCCCCACCGCAAGCTTCACCCCCTCCTATATGGGTCGTACACCATCACTAAGGTTGTAGGGGACAATGCCTTTGATCTCAACATTCCATCATTCCATTGTCTGAACCTAGTGTTCAATGTGGACCAGCTGCGACCATACTTTCCTCCATTTTTGGACACATTCATTGTTTCTGAGCAGCTCACACCAATAGAGCTCAACCCAAGCTGCATCGAGCAAGCCACAACTGATAAGATCATGGAAACACAGAGCAAGAACACTCGCTAACAAAGGATCCAACTACATCGAGTTGTCGAAGTAGGCCAACTCCTTCAGCAAGGAAAGTGGTTCAACAAGGATCAGGTTTAATAGAAATTTCCTCGCCTCGTGGGGGCTCTGCACACAATAGAAACCATTGCTTCCTAAGGGGGGAGGACTAATTCAGGTGCATATTGGTGGCCACTCATCTATTCCACCTAGACCTCCAATCGGCTTCATCTGTTTCTTTGATTATAACAACATTTACTATTTTTAGCAATTTTTTAGGTCGTGAACTTTCGAAGTTGTTTTGACCCCCTAAATAACATTTTTTTGAGGTTCGCAACAGGCCCCTAGTTGTATGTAAGGGGTTGCTATGAATCATGTAGTACTCGGAGAGATATTTCCAACTAGGTATTGTACGCGCCAAACGGAGATCATATGACCAAGTCACGACCCCTGGAAGTTGGTTGTCCAACTAACCCCAATAGGGCTCACATACTCTTGGCGTTTCATCTTCTAGGGTTAGGGTTTTGGTTGTTAAGGGTTTTCCTTTGTTGTTCAATAATAAAAAAGTCCCTTGAGCTTCATTGTAACAAAGTTCAGAGGCATGTAGCCACCACATCTCTTCTCAAAGATAAGCTACCATTGCTCGAGCTACTTTATTTCCATTCTATATGTAAGCATATTTCATTTCTTTGATGTTAACGAAATGAAGTTTTATATGTGCTGCATCTTTATGTTTATATTTATATTTGTATTTTGTTGCATTCCTGCATAAGTCTAGATCATATTAGCAGTCAGAGACTCGGGAGACAAATGCATCACACTGAACACAGTTGATTCAATATTTAGGATGCTTGTCAATTGCAGTGGTTGCAGTAGTAGCAACAACAGATGAGAGGGAGTTGTAGTGCATATGAAAAGTTGGTAACAATATGACAGTGTCAGCAGCAGCACAGATGCAACATCATGGTTGCGTAGTGGTTGATGGACAGTGACTAAGGGAATAACGCAGTGACAGAGGGAATAATGCAGTCACTGGGGAAACAACGCAGTGACTAAGGGAACAACATTATGACTAAGGGAGCAGTATTGTGACTAAGGGAGTAGTGAAGTCATTTCCAGCAGAGTTTCTTTTCATACATAAGCAATGTGACAAAATGTGGTACAAATATAAGGTGTTGTGGCAGGGTGTGCCGCACTAGAACACAATCCTCACTAAGATGGAGTTTAGTTTTTGTAGCATCAGATGTGTTCTAATCTCAAAACTTTGTGGAGAGGCTAAAACACATGAGATATCCATAACCCAAAAATCATTTCTGGAAATTCCACCTAGAAATGTCTCAATTAGATTATTAGTCGATTTTTAAATATTTTCAAGGTCTAAACTTAGGGAATATTGTTAATTAATTAGTAGTTATTGAGATAATGTGAGAATCATCTAAAAACTCACATGGATCTACTGGGAAATAATATTAGCCATCGATTATGTTTTAATCTTGGTCGTTGGAGTCCCAACAAAAGTTTATAAGAAGAAGTCGATGGGTAGATGGAGAAGAGAGACGTAGATCAATTTCCTTATGCAGTTTGATTTCCAGAGAGTAGCAGCAGTTGCCAGAAAGCTAGAGAAGGAAACAAAGACAATGAGGGGTAGGGACAGTGAGTCTGGAGGAAAGTTTTTCTAGATCTGAAGAGTTAGCTACAGGAGGGTTGAGTTTCCTAAGTGAGGCTACATAGAGGCAACACAAAAGCTTTAGAGGTAGAGTTCGATTTGGCCAAATAGAGGGTCGATTCAGTTGTTGGAGGCCAGGAAGATTTTCGGAAGGTGCCAACGAATCGTTCTCAGAGGCTGGATTGGGTAGATGAGTTAATCAGTTTCAGTTCCAGGCATGTCGTTTTAGTGCCTGCACAGATTTGACGCAGAGGTTTCGTGGAGCCCATTAAGAGCCAGTTTCGCAGTTGGATCAGTGTTGGCTGAGACAACATTTATCTCACTAATTTTTGTGGTCAGTTTCTCTTGTAGTGGATAGCTAATTTTCAACATCCAGTTTGTACTCAGAATTTCTCACTACTACATAATAATAAATCCCTCAGTTGTTGCACTAGTTTTCCCATGTTGGGTTTTTCCAGGGACATTTGTCCAAAAATAACAATGTCATATTTTTATGTGTGTGTGCTAGATTTTCTTAGTTTCCAATGCTATTTTATTCTACAATTTATTGGTGAAAATCGCAGTGTGAATTATTTGATATTTGTCGTAGCAGATAAATTGTTAAATAAATTAACAATTAGGAAAATAATTTCCAATTCTTGTGATAGATGTAATTTTCACACTATCGACACTTGCAATACTATTGCTAAATTCTTTCCATGCTCCTCCTTGATTTTTTAATAGAGCAAGGTGTCATCGACAAAAAAACCAACACAAACTTGTCCAAATTTAGACTCAAAACATTGTTCATTAAACATATAAAGGTTGTTGGAGAGTTTGTGAGCCCAAACGGCACAACTACAAATTCACAATGCCTATACATGGTTTCGTTGGCAGGCCAACCTACTCCCTTTATTTTCAACAACAATAAAGGGCCCCTCCTCAAATTTTATTGTTTTGCTTGTTTTAACTAGATTATATTAGTGTCATTCCTACATTCCTTTCTTCTAATGATCATGTTGACCTGTATGTCAATAGAATTTGACAAATTCAATGTTTGCTTTTGATGATGTTCCACAGTATGACTTATTTTTTTACTCATTGGTGATGTAGGGATTATTTCCTTAAACTGTTATGGTCAATTTTAATCTATCATCACTCCTAACAGCAAGAAAATTTTAAAGTTTAAGGGTCGCTATATAATCAAAAATTTTGTAGCAGCCCTAGTTTAAGTTTATAATGCTAATAGATGATTTTACAAACCATCGTTCTAGCCCTTATGTTAATCCTTATATTTCAATTTAATAATGTGTGAGTCCAAATGTTTTGATGATCCTTCTATGGCTTTTAGCTTTTTTATTCTTCGACATTCAATTATTCTATTCACTATGATCGTTGCGGCTATCACCTTGATTGCAAGGTTTGACTACCTTTATCATTATGATGTTTTGCTTCGATCATTGCCTCTTTTGAATTATTTGGTTGATTTTTGTTTAACTTGATCTCCACCTAGTATATATTTTTCATCCCTTTGAAAAATGTACACATATATCCATAATATAAATTACATCCTATTATATGCATATTTATTATAATGTTATATATATAAAGTTAATGGTAATTATTTAATATTATATGTCATATGTATTATAAATCATACATTAAGTTAAAATGTCATTTTAAAACCATTCCTTTATATATATTTATGTTATACATAACATTTATAAACGCATTTATGGTGTATTACATACAAACAAATACTTTTAACAAAACACATTGTATGGTAACAAGTGAGCATGTTTATATCATACAAGTATTATAAGTCTCATGATTCACCATCATACACATTATAGATACAAAACATGGGACAAATTACAGAATGAAACGTGGACATTGTATATACAAGGTCAATGTGCAAATTACAAGATCTTGAACACTATGTTTCATTCGATGAACGATGAGTTGAAAGATGCCATTTTCCTTGCAAATTACCAAAGAAAGGATCACCAAGTTATTTTTCGCATTAATTACACCGAAGGTGTTTTCATTCTGGGATTGGGTTGGGAAAACATTGTTCATCATAGCCAACCTCAGTACACCTTTATTGTGGGGTTGGGTTGGGCAAACATTGTTCATCATAGCCAATCCTAGTGCCCCATTTTCGTCGTCCTCGGGCGAGTGAAAACCCAACACATGGAAAGGGTTCGTGAGCCAATTTTCATTGTTTCCAGGCCTTTCTCTTGGTATAGGTTCCAGTCTCATCTACTTTGCCTTCTTGCAGTTAGCCCAAGCAATCCTAGTGTCCCATTTTCATCGTCCTTGGGCGAGTGAAAACCCAACACGTGGAAAATATTTGTGAGCTAATTTTCATTGTTGCCAGGGCTTTCGCTTGGTACAAGTTTGAGTCTCATCTACTTTGCCTTCTTGTCATTTACAGTGTGGAGGAAGACGAGCAAAACGCCACTATGGTGCTTTTATCAATGGAAAATTATTCATTGCTTTGACTCGAAATGTCTAACTATGGGTTCACAAGTTCAATTGATGCCATATTATACATCGTAATGTAAAGTCCAACAACATCCTTCTTCTTACGCCTCTACCAACAAAACCTTTTGTCTGATGTCGCAAACGTTGTTGCAACTACTGGGTCCAAAAGTCCTATGTGCTATGGGAGCCAAGGCAGGGGAAATAAAAATCAATTGTACAAGAGGTTTTTATAGGTCGCCCATGAACGAGGATGGTCATGGAGAGTCCATATTTGTTTACAAGTAAACTAACATGGATACAATTTATGATGAAAATGTGATTATGCATAAATGTGAGAGGAATAATCAAAGGTTCCATCTCCTTCCTATCCCATCCATTGGGAAGAATGCTCATCATATCCCATCAAGCCCTCCACATAGTAATCGGCATGACAGTTTTGTTGCTTTGCCTTTTCCAAAGAGGGCATTATAGTCTAAATATTCATCACAAAATTAACATATCAGAACCATGGGCATGAATAATAGTCGTATTTATTGAGTTATAAGCTAGAAATCACAATTTTTTCTTTTTCAATGAACGAATCCTTAAGAGGAGCCCATGAACACTCCCCTACATTCATGAACGTCATTCATGGCATCCATATTAAGCCATTGGATAGTAAAAAATTGGAATAAATACAATCTAAGAGAAAAATAAATCCAAGTGGAAAATATGACAGGGTGGTACTTAAAATAGACTAATAAATCCACTAGCAACTTACAAAAAAAATTCATAGGAGGGAAAATTACCTCATAAGATCTTGTGAAACTGAGTCCCACGGTTATTTCTTTTTCAAACATAAGGATTATACTGCAACCATATTATATCAACATATGAGTTTAATATGATTTTCATCGAGGAAAAATTATTGAACATGGATCATGACTCTTGAAACATTTCTATGACCTGTGACATGGTCAGAAGATATTTTTTCCTAAAATCATGCTTCATCATAAAACTGTGGATTTTTAACTTTTTTCAAAACTATACCATGCCCTTTTGTTTTAGATGTTAGTTTCAGTCTTTGCAGCCTTCCTCCAGTGATCAAATATGCTCTTACAAATTGGTCTCAGAGTGTCAAGGTCAAATTTTGTCATTTCAGTGAGTCTTCAAGCAAAATTTGGTCACTAGGCATTAGGTCTAGGGTTTGCTTTCACTCCTTCTAAAGTTGTCCACATGTCGGTCTATGTCAC